>WOGP01006017.1:0-12689 GCA_015342065.1 Leptinotarsa undecemlineata | reverse complement strand
TATATGTTTCATCTTAAGACACTTGTCCCAAGGCTCGTCAGTACCAAATTGGATAACATTATAGAAAATACACACAATCCTTTCATGAATTAGGATTTTTTATGTCACGGAATAAGCTTGATCTGCTTATGTCATCGATGATATCGTAATGACATACATTCATCATAAATGTTGCTGACAATATCATCAAGTGTCTGCCAACACTACCAAAAAGTAAAATACTAAATTTCGGAAATTTTCCAACCCCTTCTAATTTTTTTTCTTACGTCCTGTAACCGAGGAGGATATTCTAGATGTCATAAAGTCACTGAAAAACTCCAAGTGTTTAGAGGGTAATGAACTCAATAGTAAATTGATTAATCAAATATTTTCAACTGGGGTCTTCCCAATTTGGATTTTGCAAAGAACGTCTCACAGTACATGTTGAATTGAATATCGTAAAAGCTGTGGTCGAGGGATTTAGTCGCTTTGTAATTGACGTAATTATTATAGGTTGGTCATGCTCTGTGTAGATATTTTTTCTTACTGCAGAATATTTCAGATAATTTTTTTAAATGTTTGTGTTGTGAAATATTTATGACTCATTTCGATTGTAAATGACTTGCCAAAACATATTTGAGTGAGTAACGTAGTCAATAAACCTACTTACTATAAACTTACTTGATGGTATATCACCTTTACACATAACTTTAAAAGTTTTTAAAGAATCTATTTTTTCAATTTTCATTCATAGATCGTATAAATAGTTATGACATATTTTGAATACCTCAATTTGTTTTGATGTTGGACGTATTTTGAGCTTTGTGACTTGTTTAAGTATCATTAATTACCTACCGTTTATTGTATGATTTTCACAAATCATTAGTAAGTAAGACAAATCATGATATTAGGAAACAATAAGAATTAACTGGCGCTCCGGGGCGAATTTACTCATTCCAATGGCGCATTTACTTTTTCAGCTGCAGGAAAACCCGGAAAAACCTGCAACACCATATCATCTGAAGATCTTGATCTGCCAATGTCCTCTCTTTCATAAAAAAATGTAGCGTGTTTTCAGAGGATCCAATAAATTCAAAACATCGCCAGAACACTTCGTGACACGACTATCGTCAAACTTACACCAGTGCGTTTCGTCTTCGACCAATGCGTAATAATGACCAGACTCAACGCCAGAACCACTGTGAATAATGACTGCATGAAGAGAATAATAGTGTTCTGGTAGATTGAAGTGTTCTATTTCGAACTTCCGTAAGAGTTTGGTGCATCCGTCAGAAGTTCAGCCATGTTTGAAGATCATCTGTGTAATATGTGTATCTTTGTTGAAAAAATCTATATTAGGAAAAAAAAAGTGATGACTTTTTCCCAGTTATTGTAATTCTAAAGTATTTTGGGTAATAATATTTTTTCTACAATGAGCATCGTATTGATCATTTGTTATATTGCCTTCGATAATCGTTTATGAAGAGAAAAACCTGATGTGAATATTTTCACGCAAAATACTTATAGAATTTCTAATATTTTTCCTAGACAAAAATTCATTTTCAAACAAACAGAAACTTTTGATGCAGGGACAGTTATTATACTCGGTCCGAACTCTCGCATTTACTCCTACATCATGAGAGTTCATTGTAGACGTATTGTTACGATACGTGGATGTGGCTTAAACTTGGCGATTTCTTCAGTATATAGGTGTGAATTTCGATGTGGGGTTCAATGATTTCTTGTATGAATGAACTGCAAGCAAATGTTAAAAATATTTTTTCAACAACACTGGTATTATGTTACTTTATAAAACAATCAATATTATTGTTACAAAATATTGTGTGAATTAACATCAGTCTGAGATAGTTTTTCTCTTAAATGTGTTGTTGTCAATAATCTGTAGAGCTTCTTCGACCTTGGTTGGATACATTTTTCATCAAATAGCAGTCGTTTCCACACTTTCTGGCATGTGAAAACTATATATCCCTGAAGGTAGAGCTAAATATATTTATATAATGAACAAAAGTTATATTTAATTATAAAGAATAGTTTATCATGTAGTTGTGATAAAGTTGAAAATTGAAGAATATATATTCTCAGCTACATAAAATGTATGTCTTTACTTGATATTGAAATTAAATTGAAATTTGACCAGACCAGCAAAGTGAAATATATAAATAGAAATGTTGAGAGTTTTTAAAACAATGATACAACAGGTACGAAGCACATGTGTTTGACAAACATAAAAAAATGAAACTACTGATATGAAGTATGGCACAGAATTGAAAATGAATTATATGTCAAAGCATGGAAAATAACATATGTAATATTTACTAATCTTCTTGAAGAATTTTATGAGCCGTGTTCAGGTGCAACGTGTGGATCTGAAGTTCTAAGAACGCCAGTTGAAACTGGGATTTCTTTGTTCAACAAATGAGAAATATTGAATCAGTTATATGATTCTGACTATAACTACCTGTCAAGCAAACAATTTTCCAGGTATTATTTAAACTGTTAACAATATTCCTAGGAAAAGTGTAATCACGATATCCGGTTTCCAGACATACATCCTATGTATATGCAGTGAAACTGATTCTTCGACACCCCAACTGAGCTGGCTGCGGCCCCGTACATGTGGCCTCCCATCAGTCACAACCTTTCGTGATCGAACAAACACTTCTGGTTTCCGCTGTACATGCACAAATTTCGTTTTATTGCACGCTTCCACCTTTTCCAATATCGTATATCGAGGCTAATTTAAGCCCATACTTCCACCCAGTTGTTTTTCCATGCGGACGGTAATTAACAAAAGCACATCGACGTGGACGTTCGATTTTCGGGGTGTCTCTAGAGACGAGAGATGTGAATTATTACAGCTGTATTTTATTTCGGTCGTTCGATGATTTTGCGATAGATTGATTATGGCTTATATGGCTTCATATTTCGATCAGAATGAGGACTGTGGCGTAATAATGATTTTCTCACATACTTTTGGCGTATGTGACGTTATATGAATGTATATGATACCTCCAAATTGGGCGACAAAATTCTGAACTCAGTTGTTTATGCATACTTGGAAGGAATTGTTTCGAGTGGATTTCCAGTTGGCTCCTGAATTAAACTTCTGTGCATGATAAACAGAGTTTCAGGTTTTTTCCTTCTTTAGAAGTTCTCCACTATTGTACTGGGCTATTCATTGTAAACGGTAAGAGATAACGAGTACGTTAAATTGTATCAAAGTTGCCTACTTTCGAGTTCTATTGAATAATCCTGAAACATGTTAAATTGTATTTCTCTATATTTATTCGCTATATTATGCCATTAGAAATTTTGAAGTATTCTTAGAATATGATATAAAATTTCCATTCAGGGTGTCTTCAGTTTTGGAGCATCTTCCACTTTGAAATTTGTTAATACGATCGAACTTGTATTTTTGTAGCAATTAAAATTTCTTTGATATTTCCGATGGTTTCTATAAATTATTTTTTCGTTAAGATCCTGATTGTCAGAATTCTTACTGTGTTTATATATTACAGCTTATTCACACTAACTTCACCGAGTACCTGTAATTTGTTGATATTACAAATATGTATCTAATATTTACTGTCAGGTTGCCCCACGTCGCGTCGTGCAACTTCCAGAAGTTTGAAAAATTTTGAAATTTCGTATCGTTATAGTTTACTCAAATTGATAAAAGTTCTCACATGCTCTTTGTTTCAGAGATTATAGAAAAATGATACTTCTGGTATCGACTTTTGATGGTATTATTTGTTATCATTTTGAAAAATGTGAAATGAAACTGTCTAAGTTCTTACCACTTTTATTTGTAATTGACGTTATTGCAGTTTCATCCTATAAGGACATTTTCAAACTTATACATTATACCTCAATGTAGAAACAATTTTATGTAGGGTGTGCGATGATTTTTCAAATACCTATTAGTATCGCTGTACAGGCAAAATTTACATCATATTAAACATAATAAGTAACAGCAATTGATTTAGCGTTCCATACAAAAATGAAACCTGAAAAAGTGAGTCGATCTAAATATAGAAGACGTCATACCAATACAACCAACGTTCCCTAATGAAACTGAATCTGACGAACAGATTTTATACATGATTTTTTTTTATTTCTAGGCACCTATAAATATCAAATGTCCATTATGTTACAAATATTTTTCAAAAGGTATGAAGTTCTCTGCTCACTTTACATAATCTGAAATATATCGTCGTTCAAAAGATTGCATGCGTTCATAAGCTATATAAACGTAAGGTTATGAAAGTAGCAAAAACAGTAAAAGGTTTTGCAACATGTTTCGTACAATTCAAGATATAAACATCTATAATTTTTAGAATAGCCTGGTTTGCATTCATTTTTCCCAATCAATAATATAATTATATGTTATTATTATTGTCAATAATATCGAATATATATTGAAAGTTCATGTAAATCATTTACATAAATCATTATGTTTAAAGTGAAACAGAAAATTGACCATAGGCAAATATACAATAAAATTAGTTCAAATCAGTTTGTTAATAGGTATTGTGCGTTAGAACTGGAGTTTAAAGCTCTCGTGACCAGAAATCAAATGAGAGATTGGCTCCGAACATTTGGCACACAACTACGATGGACATCTTCGTTAGTTATTGAGACCTAATCCTCCCTTATGCCCTTCCCGGGTTGAGTGCCCTGAGTTGAAATCTTCTCCACATGGTTAATGTGTGCAGAACATCCCATCTCATCCATCCACCCCCGCTCCTCCGGAGCGGTTCTAAACTTACTAATGGACACTTCAGCAAGATTGACATCTGACCTTCTTTGGTCAAAATTCAGCTTCTAGGTGCTTTTACTTTCTGTCCTGTTGAATAGTCCTATCCTGACTTTCCTAACTGAATTATTGCATGGGGTGCCCAAAAACTAACCGAAGACGAGAGTATTTAGTGGCGAGCAAGTGTGTTGGTTCTCAGTGAATCTGAAAATGAGATCCATTTGACGTCTGGTTTTGAAATTTTTATACTTACCGGAGTCGCCTGACAGTGACTCTCGCTTAGTGCTGGATTATCGTGTGCTCGAATTCTGTCAAATGTGTCCTCTGCGTGTTTCCTCATGTATGCGTCTACGTAGTGTATGTTCAGATCTATATCCCGGATTATGTACCTATTCGGTACATATCTTGGAGCGTTTACCGCGGCCCTTACGCACGTGTTCAAAATCGACTGGATCTGTCTCCTGTATTACGATCTTCATCATCAGCAGCTTCACTTTCAGTCCTATGTTGCCTCTTCGACCTATTATTGGTAATAGGTTTTGTCGAGCAGACCCCTCCATTCCTATTTTCTGCCAAACGTGAGACCTGAACGTTAACCTTTTGTCTAGGTTTACATAATGCTGTGTGTCACTTATTTTTATAGTGGAGAAGTGATGAGGAAGACTTTCCCGATTGCCTAGGGTGGTGTTGAGTTTCGTCGTACGGAGAGCTGGATACCATGCGCAAATGCAAGCATGCACGCACCCAGTCATCCATCCTTAGCTCAGCTTACCTAACTTATATTCAGAAGTTATGATAACATAGTTTGATTTCAGCTATTTTGAATATGATCAGAATACTGATAATCTAAAAAATTAATATTCTAATGAGAGGTAGTTACTTTTTTTAATGAAATTGTGTACATTTCAATTATAATGGTGATGTAATATGATTATCGATTATGCACTACTTTTCGACTGTATACAGATGTCAATAAACTGCTGTGGAAGGAAAAATTCGATCCAATCAATCAACAGAAAAGAGAAATTTCGATAAGCGTTATGTAATTGTTTGTTTTCAATTCTATCATTAAATGGTTGTTGCTTTTCAATCAGTCTCATTTGGCTTCGTTTCTCCTGTTAATAAATCATAGAAGCCTCGGCGGCAGTCGAGCTCAAAGCAATGCTGCCACCCTGAGTTTTCTCCTACATTTTTTGTTGTTCAACTTTCTACATTTTCAAACAGGCCGTTTTTCTCGAGAAACCTTTGGGGTTTTGGTTTCACATACAGGGCCCCCTTTACGTGATTATCCGAACCACAATTAAATTTCAGACATTGCATTAATTTGTTCAAAGAACAGATACAATTCATCGGCGGGGAATCTGCATGTCTTCTTTATGGACGGATGTTATTGGCACGTCCGTCCACAATCACAGCCACCACGGAACCTTTCCATCCCATCTAATTCTCATTTCAAGTCATCAAAGAAGATGCGAATACGACCCAATATATATTTTATTTTTGATGTATCATTTTCTGATTTTGGAAAAATCGTTGGTAATCGAAAAAAGTTAAGCATGTATTCAGATTTTTGTAATTTTCATGAATAGAAAAATGTAAAATTCCGTCAATAATCTAGAACACTTTTCGTTTATATTAAATTTTCTTCTCAGTCGCACTTAGCTGCTTATTTCGGAGCTGGTGATTGGGAAATTGCTTTTGGTTTTTTCTATGCCAGAAGTTCCAATTTTTATCTTTCACTTTCCTGCCTAATACTATGACCTGGTTAGTTGATCACCTACATACATGATTAGGGATATTTACTCATTATCACAAAAGTTCAGGTCATACCAATATAGCATTTGTGTCACACAAATGCACTACTGAACTCGCTTCCGCTCTGAGGGCTGTGTTTTTTTCACTAAGATTGGTTTGTTCGTTACCTAGTAGAGGTGAAATCCCTAGGAAGATTGAGCCTCCTTGATATTAGGATTTCATTATTGACACTATTTTGAGAGTTTCATATCAAAATTTCTCCAGAATCAGTTCAATCATTGAAACGCATAGTTTGAATGTAGATTCCCCTTTTTGTTTTATAAATGAAAGTAGACCTTTTCCACAATATGTCACAATTTCCTGTACTATTGAATACAACTCGTGTCACAGCTGGTGCGTTTCGATCAAGGCAATCCTCCAGTGACCATGATCGTCACGATATGAGAAATCTAGTCTATGGGATTGTCAAATCTTTTCCTTTGGGACGACTTCCATCAAAAGGCAGCGGTTCGAGTTGTGGTAGAAACTTGGTGAATTTCATGAATATTGTTTACTTCCAGAATATTCGGGATTATATAGACCACGGTCAAGCGCTATAATTAATGTCGGATCGAGGGAGTTAGATCGTGCTTCTGAATAATATCAGACTTAGAACTCAATGCACTTTCGATAAAGGGAAGTTTCGACTGAAGTTGAAGTTTGCTTGCGGTGGGTCCTTGGAGAATATTTCAAGGTGATATTGTAGAAAATATCTAGTCAGAAAATGAATTGCTGGTTATCAAACTCGTTGTTATGTATTAAAACCTCTCCTCCTATAACACACATCTCTCACCGTGACCAGTTTCGCGTTACTTCAGTGAGAGTTTTATACAAGCAATTTCTTAGTGCTTGATTGGTTGTCCCATCTTTTTCTTCTATTTTCTTTGTTTCTATAATTTTTCTCACATTTGATTGTGCCTGCTTCCATCCTATTTCTCCCGAGGTTAGGGATTTCATCATGTTTGACTCACTAAATGATCTTCCAGTACCCATTAATTAGTTATAGCGGGCTCTATCCCATCTGGTATAGTCAAATAATAATCAGCTTCACCACACATTTCGAATCAATCATGGATATCTATGGTATGAAATTGTATATCCAATTTGCATATCTTCTGCCATCCCTGCTGTCTGCTCATCAAATTTCTTCTTGCTGTTTTTTTGTTGATCCTTGTGTATTTCTCCCACTTTTCTAAGATTTGGAATTCTACAAGTGAACCTCCAGCAATAACCCCTACTCCTTCCGCAAAAATTGTTTGATGTGTGTGCGCTACATACTCTTATCAACATTTTCAATATGTTCGGCAAAGGTCAGTTTTTCATCAAGTCATACTTGTATCGGGGCGATTTCCATTTTGGTTGTTGGTTTTTTCAAATCACTAAAACTAGAAAATCATTCAGTTTAACAACGACCTATTGAAGGTAGTGGATTGTCCAGAATTATATAAAAGGTTTTAACCTAAATTGAAAGGGTTATATTTTCAGGAGAAAATAATTTTTGGGAATGCATGGTTTCTCCATCTTTATATAAAAAATTATATGAATATTCCAAAGAGAGGATGAAAATCAATTAATTTTGGAATGAAATTTTCACGAAGGTGTGTAGATTGTAGAAAGGAGTAGCTTTCAGACACAAACAAAAAGAAAAAAATCTCACTAAACAGCTTCTTTCATACAAAATTCAGTTTTAGTTGTCTTCTGATAATGTTAACTTGATTAGCGAAACGCTCGTCGAGAATCAGTACTTTTGTTTTAATGTGGGAAAGGTATTCTTAGCAGATTTATTTCACTTCATAAATTTCAATTTAGAAAAACAAATTATGATGAAATGTTTCAATTTTTGCTTTTTTGTTTTTATATTTATCGAATGGACATATGAGTTTTGTTACTGTAAAAAAATGTTTACGAATAGAAACTCAATACATTCATCCTGTCCCCATTTTCACATACATTGTGGGAACGCGAAGATTCAAAAAAAAATTGCAATGTCTTTGTTACAGGCGAGATCAAAAGTCTTAGGAAAATGTCTGCGTTTTATGAATATACCAATATAAATATTTCAAAATGTATTTTCACCTTACCAAGACTTCACTTCTATCACTTAAAGGAAGGTGGCATTTTTGACAATGTGTGTACCTATGTCTGAATTCAAGGAAGATACTTTGCGATGCCGAAACTTCATTTCATGCGAGAAATTATTTGCTCCAATAATTGGAACAAATAGGTGCTGTATTTCTATTTTGCCATAACGGCTATGAAAATAAAATGCTTTGAAGTAAAAAATAAACTGAAAATGTTCCCTTAAACTCAAAAAACATCAAATGTACCCCTGAAAAGTTAAGTAAAATTCAACTAAAGAAAAATACAAATCTAAGGTAATAAAGATTCAAATAAATTACTTTGCTGAGATAATCCCGTACCTCTAAAATCCTTTGGCGTAATGCTGGCACAACATTGGATGATTTTCCCCTCAATGCATCATTTGTAGGTGACTGAAGAATGTCATCAAAATTAATACGAAGTACATGAATTGTTGGAATAATTTGATTTTATAATATCTGTAGTTATTTGACAGTATTCAGTTATGACAGCATAACATTCCTTTCTAGATCGTATAAGGTTCACTGGATTCAATTCCGTATTTTGACAGTTTTCTTTAATGGTCATTTCTATACGTGGTTCATTGGAAATTTGACACTTTCGGCAGTTCTGAACACATCCACGTTTCTCGATTTTCTCAATAATTTGACAAATGGTGATCTGTGACGGAATTGGCTTATTATCAAATGCAACAAAAAATTGATTTTTTATATTTCGAATCGAGTGATCACCAAAATACCACTTAAAAAGTTGTAACTTTTTAGAGTTCGCAAGAAAGTATTTCATTTTCAGGTATGGACTGACTGATACCTGACGTATCAGTATCAGTTGACTAGAACAGTGCATGAAGAGGAACGGTGGTTCAATCAAATAGTTGATATTCCGCTGCGAACAAATCTCTAATTCGGAACTAATCGAATGCTATAGCGGTCCCCGTTCCGAATACTTGGGGGTTCCTATGTTTCAAAAATTATTTTCTACATTCGTATATGCAGGAAAAACAGACTACTGAGCCAAGACCAAATACTGAGGATTTATTGAAACGCCTCATTCAAACAAATTTGTTAACCGGTCTTAACTTATACTCGTATATGGACAATTACTGTAATAGTGCAACTTTCCGAGAAACTACTGATCTATCGAACACACATTGAAAGTAACTTTACTAAAAACACGCAAAGAGCAGCGGGTAAATAAAAAGTTGAAATATGCAAAGTATTTCTGGGTCATTTTGAGAAAAGTATTTCTAAATGAATAGATAAACGCGATGATAACCAGATATAACCCAGCTCACAGAGTGTATTTTGCACAACAGAATACACTCTTCATCATCACCACCATTGATTGATCATCATTGATTAGCTTCAACTTCCGGATCATCCACAAAATTTGAAGAACATTGCCTTGAGAGAAATCACATTCTTCCACGGAGTCAATACAAGTTTTTGTAACAATAAAAATATATGAATTTGCTATTTCTTCTGAAAATAAAAATTTTACAGTTATATTACAGGAGGTCTCAAATTCGTTGTTTCATGGCATCTATATAAGATGTGTCATATCATTACATCAATATCTAACGTAATACGTTTATAGACTTACATAATAACAAAATACCTTAAATCATGGTAGAACTTTTGTAAATCAGAAGAAAACTACGGAAATTACCAAATTTTAGAAAATTTGATGTGTGTCACATCACGCTTCAGAACTGTTAACGTATTAAAAATTAATTTATTTCGTTCATTCGGTTGCCGTCAGGAATATATAGGGTAAGTATAGGTAAGCCAACGCTAAGCTATAATTTTTTTGAAGTGATTTTTTACAAATTTATTGATAACATAACAAGAAATAATTGGTAAGAAATTATATTAAAAAATGTCCATTGGCCATACTAAGAATAAATTGTCATTAAGATATCGGATATGTATATAAAGTGAGAAGTGGGAGAAGGTTTGAAATTAAAAATGGAGACAACATTCAGATGCTGCAGAGAAATAAGGAATGCTCGAACTTATGGTGTGTACAGTGCTTCAATATCTTTCACCAGAGCTGTATGGAGAGAAAGAAAAGTACGCGGATTATTGAAGGTCATAAAATAATCTGCTCTAGAGAATGTGCTACAAAGAAGAAAAATGCACATTGACGAGAGCAGTAAGCGAAAAGTATGCTGAGTCAGAAGAAGCAGAAAGGGAACATGAAGACTTCATCAAAAAACTAAATGATGAAATAGAATTACTCAAAGAAGATAACAAAAATAAAGATGACTACATTCAAAAATTAAGGAGGACATCAAAAGAGTTTCAAGAAGAAGCTGTTGAAGTGGGAGAAAATTATATAATTGAACTTAACAATTATAAGTCGGTTATATCAAATCTGAAGAATTATATAGCAGCTCTCCTTCAAAAAATTCATCGCTACAGGATCAATTGAAAACTATGACAGCCGACCTGATTAGGTATCAGAATGATATTGCTGACCTCAATATAATTAATAAAAACATGATAACAAGTCTCGAAACATTAACTCAGGAAAGGGAGTTCTACATAGGAGAACTGAATAAAACAAAATATGAACGAACCCATAACACTAAAAAAGAAAAAAAAACAGACAATAAGCTTGATCAATGGGAACTCAATACAAAAAATAAATGTAACAAAACTCATAAGGAGACTGCTTTCTATAAGAAATCTATAGTAACAGCGAACACAAAACCTAAATTTATGTTCGTTTCAGGATTTCATGGAAATGGGATGTTAAACCATCTCTTGCGGATCAGTCAATTTAATATTCAATCAATCAGGAAACCTGGAGCAAGCAATGAAGAGCTAGTTCAAACAGCTATAAAGGATGGTAGTAAATTCACCAAAAATGATATAATTCTTCTTTGGTTAAATAAATGCAATGCAAGTATATTGGAAACTTTTCTTAAAGAAACACAACATACACAAGTAATAATACTTTCTGAACCATATAGATATGATATCAATATAAATCAAATCATATATAATAATATTAACTTTCGCAAACTACTACATTTTATGAAGGTGGACAACTCAGCTTTCCTAGATTGTAACAATTTTATTAGTCGATCCAATTATCTCAGAAATGGATATGGATTGAAGACAAAGGCAGGACGCCACCTTACTGGTGAAATAATAAGGATAATTAATGAAATGAATAAGAAAAAAGAAAAATCTCTGGTAGATGCGGATAACACAGTGACGATACAAAAAATGAAAGTGAATTCCGGGGTTCCGGGATCTTTTTTAAAATTGTAGAAAATGATATTACTAAGAATATAAATATTGTAGAAAATGATATTACTAAGAACATAAATATTGGAAACATCAATAATGAAGATCCTATTGATTCAAAAATTATTATTTCAGGCAAAAATGACAAGAGAGTTTCATTGTATTACGTAACATTCAATCAGTTCGCAACAAGGGTAATGAACTTCATATTTTCTTGGAACACAATAACTTTCCACATTACGTTCTATTGACAGAACACTGGTTAAAACCTGATGAACCTTTTGAATTGCCCAATTATGTGATTGCATCTAAATATTGTAGATCCAATTCTCTGCATGGGGGTACCATGATCTTAGTTCATAATAACATATGTGAAAATTCAGAATTGAAGACTATATATAAATTTAATTTCCTACTAGTAGAAAAAGAATTTGAGTTCTCAATTTTATTTGACAACAGAAACAACATTTACTTTATGTGCATTTACAAGACCGCCCTTGTGCAATATTATAGTCTTTATAAATAGGTTGGAGGACCTTTTGTCAAAGTTTTCGGTAAACTCTAATGTAATTATTGCTGGTGATTTCAACATAAATTATAAAGATGAAATGGCCGCACCTACTCAAGCACTTGAAAATTTATTGGTATCCTATAACCTGAAGATGATGGTTGATTATCCTACACGAATTTCTCAATATTCATCCACAACCATAGACTACATATGTACCAACTTGATTGAAAGTAATTCGACATGCAATGTTATCTCTGCAGGTTTGTCAGAC
>WOGP01006016.1:0-12689 GCA_015342065.1 Leptinotarsa undecemlineata | reverse complement strand
AAACCAACTGTTCTGAAATTCTCTCTCGAAAACTTTGGCAGCTCCTATACTATAAGCTCATGAATATCTCCCCATAAGCACACGCTGATTATTTTGATGTTTAGTTTTTCAAAAATTTCATCCAACAGTACCAGTAAACGTAAATTTTTTTATTACATTCTTTTTGAAAAGTTTTGTGCTGCCATTTTTTCTTGTACACAGTTATGAGACCTGTTAGAGATAGATCTGCAAGTACTGATATAGTCACTGTTTCTTACCATTTTATTTCAATCGTCTTTTTGCCAGATATATGCGATTCAAGTCCATGGACGTAACTTGAATCCTCTCTTCGATCGATTTCATATCTGTCTATGAAGAAGACTAGAGAAACTATAAATTTCCCATTGCCACACACTCTTGGGGTCTTTAGAAACAATTATTGAACAGAAAACAATTCTGTTTCATGCAGATTTGTATACTGGCTACATTCTTCCAAGACTTCACTATTCAGATCTTCGATCTGCAAAATATTTCTCAAACAATGAGATATTTCTTTGACAAGTCCACCTTAAAAATTGTGCTAATAAGAACTGCCTAATTTAATGAGAAAATCAGCAACTTTTCATGTCCTGAATTTGTCATCAACAAAATATTCGAGTATATTTTGGTGCTCCTTCAAGGAATGTTCATAATTTGAGACCCAGATTAGTTCCCGTCTTTAAATCCGAACATCACTAAAAATATTCATACAAAAAAAGAGTCTTTGAATATGTAAACGTTAATAATAATAATAATAACTCGACTTCATAAAATTGTTTTGGTAATTAAGAGTGCATACTTATGAGAAGAGTTTGGAAAAGAAGTTAATTTTTTAATATGTAATGTGTAGAATAGTTTAAGAGTTTGTCCTGTTGAGTTTTACTGTTTGGAAAGTGAGAATTTTTTCTATTTATATTTGTATTCATTAATATTATACATATTGTACATCCGGATTGCATTAAACACAAATGACCTTTGAAAAAATTGCTGTTCTGTGCCGAGGCAAGGTGAAGACTTTTTTTTAACATTCTTGGATTGGATTTGAGATCGAGGGATGAAGCATCTTATCAGGCCTGGTGGCTCAGGATTATTTAAAAGTTTTTTAACGAAGGTACTTAAGTGAAGTTGTCTTCTTTTTTCAATGTTGAGTTACTTACATTCAATGAGTTTGTGGGAGATGAATAAGTTATCTGTCAAGGTTTGTCAGTTTGCCTTAATTCTACTTGGAAAAAATATCGAGATATCATTAAAATTTCAACATATCTCCAAAGATCCCAAAGGTATTACCCAAAAAATCAACCAATCGAGGTTGTTTGAACTTGATACAACTTAAAAATATATGGGTGAGTGTTTTTATGGTTATGGTATATTTGACAGGGTTGTGTAAAAAAATAAGGTTTAAAAAATTGTGATTAACAGGTTCATGATGATTTATAATTGAATTACATTTTCTAATAAAGTACAATTTTAGTTTTTACAGTTTAGGTAGTAATATATAAGGTTAAATTTGTTATTATATTTATAGATCCAACTGACACCTCAGCAACTTCAGATGATAAAAATGCAGTTGCAAGGCAATTCTTCCCAACCCGTTATCATTCAAACAGCTCCCATTGGCACCGGGGCGCAGCCACAACTAATTCAAGTATGGGTAACGATAACTTTTAGTAAAACCCATTTTTATTTTGTTTCGTTTTGCAGGTTGCTCAACCGGCGACAACTGGAACCCAACAAGTTTATATTGCACAAAGCAATAACGGTGCTGATACTGAATAGAACTAACATATCTTAATATAAGGTTTTTGAAAGTGCTCGTTGTGGTTTCGGAATGTTGTAATTATTTATTTGTCTTTTGTTATAGGAAGTTGTAATATAGATTTTAGGATATAGTGACATAGTGACAGTGTTTTTCTTGAGAGGTGGCATCTATTTGCACTTATAATAATAATAATAATAATAATAATATTCCTACTTAGGGATAATAGCCATGATGCTCCCTGTGTGGCTCGGAGAGTTAACAACATTGCGTACCCAGAACACAAGGCTTATTACCAATGTGGTGGATGCGGCTGAAACCCAAAGAAAAAAATTTAAGTTCATTGTGCAAAAGCAAGTTTTTTACTTGAAGAAGATAGGGTCTTCCACCCGTCCCATGATTAAAAAATTAGCAACAGTAAGACTATGAATAACAGAGAAACAATAATTAAGAAGTATTGTAGAGAATTTCAATAATATTAGGTTGTTTCAAAAGTTTTCTCCATTTTGAGTCTACTTTAAACTGTAATATTTTGATGAATACCTATTCAATTTAATTGAAATAAGCGTACTTTTGCTATTTTGTTTCATTTCTTTCCGATTTGGAGCATCATTATCGAAAACAAGCAAGATATTTATCTTCTATTTAATAAGTGAGATACGTGTTGATTAGTAGATGCCCTAGGATACTACCTTGAGGTACACCACATTTATAAATGATGGAATTTGTTCATTTGCACGTGTTTCATTCTCAGAGATTTTACAAAAGTTAGATTTGACAAGCTGTATATAAATATATATAGTACATATATGCATATATATAGTACAGAGTGAATTTAAAAAATGTTTTTTATAAAACTTTTTAAAGAAGGTCAGTATTTTTCTACAACTACAATGGTTGTTCACTTTGAAAGAAATTATCTAGTGAATATTTTTCTAAAATAAAAAATCTACATAATATAAATTAGAAAGAGGAAATCTCTTCAATGACATAGTCAATTTTATTTTAACCTAGCCAATTCCTTATTTGTTTTCTTTTATTCATCAATGCAATCGAGGTAAAGTTATCACACATTGAAAAAATGAATACTCCTGCATTCAGAATAATCAGTACCTGTCGGTCTTGCTTATAAAGGAATATGTTCCTAAAAACTCCTACTATTGAGTCTCCAAATATTTGATGAGTCACTGATTTGAAGGAAAATAATAACGTTTTTTGTTCTACTTAGGAACTAAAAATAGTGACATATATATTTTACGTGTCTCAATCTATAGTAATTTTTGCATTACAATGTTTATTCAATATTTATAACTAACTTTTTTTGCTTTATTATATTTGCCTTTTGACAGTCTGGATTCGGACATACTCATCATACAGATTGCTAGTCTAAAGACACATGAAAAAGGAGCACAAGTTATTTGATCTCAACATTTTCTCAAAGAGTGTAAAACTCAAAGCCATTTAATCCTAAATTTATATTTGTTGATTATCTTGGCCCTTTGGAAATTCTTCTATACCTACTTATCTTGATGTTTATCCATTTCAAGCAAACCTTGAGGGCTTATACGAAAATATCTTTTTGTAACCATCATTTTCGTTATTAATCTGATGAAAGCAAAAAAATTCATTCACGAAACCCAGATGATTGATAAAAGCGGTGTTCGAAACAGGAACTTTGATAAAAACAACTGTAAAAAAGTTAAATAGACTTTTCTAAATACATTTCATTTCATTTTTGGCCAATATTCTTGTGACTACTCATATTTCCAGAATATTTACGAGATATATATGGAAATGCCAGACAAATTTATTTTCTCGGAAAAGGTCACTGCTACTGTAAATCAACAAGAGCATTTTTTTCCTTTGAATGTGATAGACCTGCTGGAGAATTAAAAATTCAATATTTACGAAAAAACATATGTACGCAGAAATATTTACAATAATTATTGAAGCACAGCTTCAGTAATACAGAGAAGAAATATGATAATTCAGAAACTTACCTGAAGAATTGAGCACTTCTGGGACCACTTTATGTAGAGCAGTGTACTAAAAATTATTTTTTTCTATCGCTATTGAAAAAAGCGTTGTGTAACCACTTCTTGTTGTGCAAGTAGACAAAATGATCTATAATTCACACCTTCGAAACAATCATAGTTGACTAGATTCATATAACTACCTCGAGGCAAATAACAGAGGTGCAAATTCATTACAGTCGTGTTTCAAGTATGCCAAGAAACTTCACCCAATTCAAAATATATTGTCAAACTTAATCATTAAACTGACAGTTATTTTCGAAATATCTAGTTTGCAATACAAAAAAAATAGAACGTCGACCCGAGAATCGAAAACGAGTGTTTAGCACCAGAAATTTGTAGTGTACCGGAAAAATTGATATTTTTCGAAAAATTCTACGTTGAATAACACAATTAGAATAGCTTGAAGCTCAAATAGTTTTACAGATGCTATAGCAGGGAGCCCACGATGCAAAATGGGGATTTACTCGAGCGTCATTGAGACATATTAGGTTGCAAAGCTAAGATGATAAGAAAAAAAAAAGTTATGTAATATATACCTTTTCATCGGTGGAGGAAGCGGCTATAGATTTTATATATGTAAAAAAATACTGTTGCATGGACATTCGAGCGGGTCAGATATTGATAGCATCAATGTCCTGCGTATTTTTAATAATGTTGGTATGTTAATCTGATCGTTTGCATGATGTGGGTGGTTCTACGTAAGGGTTAAAAGTGAAAAGAAAAAAAAACTTAATCGAGCGCGTCAGATTTTCTAAGGGAGTGTTAAGTGCAACAAAAAAAAAGCTCTCATTCAATAATCTGACGATTTCGATCTGACGTAAACTCGCGGCAATTATTATAATGTGCAAAAAAAATTCGCCATTTTGAAATAATCAAGCGCGTATATGGTCATCTTTATGTTTTAGACGTGTTGTCTCATAATCTGACGATTATTTAGAGGGATTCCCTTAATCTGACAAAAACAATATTTTTTTAATTTTTATTTAATTCATTGAACGTAATTAATTGAAAAGCTCAGGAAATGTCATGCAAATGAATAAGTGTATGTTTCTTAAGTAGAATACTTGTATTTGAAAGAAAATAATTTTTTAAAAATGCTACAAAATTTATAATTTTTTATTATCAATTCATTAATAAATGAAGAAAATTGAAATGAAACTTTCTGTTTTTTACCACTTTTATTTGTAACTAACGTTACTGCAGTTCCATCCTATAAGGACATTTTCAAATTTATACAATAAGGACATTTTCAACTTATATATTGTTAATTTCTCTTTTCTTCATTATGATTTCCTACCACGTAGTAACGGCTACATCAATTGATCCTCATCTTCATAACGAATGTGTTTCTGTGATCAGCTGTAATGGCGTCATGGCAACAGATTTCAGAGTGAGGACGGAGTGAGAGAGTAATAGATAGAGAAAAAGTGAATAAAAAATAGAGGAATAAAAACTCGGAGAGGGAAATATAGGTATCACACACCTGCACACATTAAACTTTATCGAGGAATTTTTGTTATTTCGGCTTGCGGAAATCGTCAGATTATATATTTATCGTTATCCTTTAATTATTTCTTTCAAAATAAAAAAAAATTAGCTAAGCTCGAGAATGTCGAATTGCCGTTATTTTTTTACAACTTTGCTGCCCTCCCTTTTCTTTAACTCACTCTCAAATTGTCAGATTACTGGAATATACACTTTTTAGCAGGTAATTAACTCACGCTACCTTAATCTGAGGTGCTCGAGTATTTCTGATGATCAAGTTTTTTTAATATTTTGATCCTTTATCCCTCACAGGCGGCCTTATATATGGGGCTCATTTCATTTGGTGGAGGTACTTAATCGGGTACAAGGTATCCCCCTGTATATTAATCTGCCGCACTTTAGTAAATCCCGAAATCCCCGCTTGAGCTCCACCATTACTGAGTTCAAATGCTACTGAGGATATATATTTTTTCACCGTTACAATCTTCATACCATTTGTCACAGAAAAAGTCAAGTATTTTACTCGCGAGAAATAATTATCACTCGCTCGAATGATTTACAGTGACATTTCTCGCTCGTTGAACAATATTACCTATCCCACTTAATAGGAAAGAATACGAAAAAAATTGCACCACTTCAAACAAACATTGACAATTTTTAAATTTCAATGTGATATATATTCAAGCTTTTTCGTACATTTTGTGTTTTGTGCGACAAAATAAAGACTGTGTGAACTGATTTCAATTCGTTAAAAACACCCAGTGACTTTCCGTTTTAAACTACCCCAAGTTGGCCACGACAGAGATTCGTTATTTTTCGCGTAGTTTCGATTGGCGGTTTTTTCTTGTACGCAGTCTCCGTTCTCCGAAGTTCACCATATCGTCGTACACCACCTGCAAGCAGAAGCTTGTAGACGTTATTTCTTTGATTCACGTTTCAAACACTGCAATTATTTGCAAAAGGTCGCAAACAAATTGAAATATATAGTGCTAGTCATTTACGTATCACAAAGAACACAAAATGAGTACAGAAAATGCGTCTGCTGCTCTGAATTTGGAGAATTGCAGAGTGGTTTTGCTGGATATTACCGGCACAGCTACCTTTGTCCACAGGGTAAGAATTTTTCGTTTTTTATTATAAACATCGCAGAAGTTGTTCGATTTTATAATAGGTTGTAGAAATATTTCTCGGTTTTATTTGATGATTAAGGACAGGCGTTATCGTTATTCAATTTTTCGATGAATAAAATGGCTAGCTGGGAAATTTCTGCAATAAGTCATTTTTTAGCTTTCCATACTATTTAACTTGTGAATAGCTCGTATTTTTCAATTTGCACGAGTTTTGAGCCTAAAGGATATGCGGTCGGCCTTGAGCCAGGTAAAAATTCAGCCCTTGTTCCACACATAGTGCATTCACATCTGTACAGTCGATTCAAAATGTCTTGCAACAATTTGCAATATGCAAGACATTTTCTCTTACGTATTTCTGTTTTTCCAGTTGTAGTGCAAGGAATGAAGGTTTGCTTGCTATTTTCGGGAAATTATTCTTCAAAACGAAAATTTCATTGATTAATTGATAGGTGTTATTTTTGCCATGCCTTTTTGATTATTATTTTTCAAAGGGGATCATTTGGTTTTTAGCTAAATTTGAGTATTCCTCAATGATGAATCATGCCAACCAATTAAAATTCAATGTATGTCCCAGAGCACTTAACTAGAAGGAACTACCTAGTACTGTTATTCTTAGAAAAATGACTTCTAGGCAATATTCCAATAATAAGGTTACCTACCTATTTTTTCTTTCTAAATTTCTCTAGACTTTTTTACTACATAGTGCATCATTTACTTTTTGGGGCTAACTTTGTTTTGAACAAAAAAAATCATTAATTTTTCAACTGAAAATTCAGTTCAATATATTGACATGGTAGTACCTATATTGTTAACTTGGTTTGTAATTTCAAAGAGGATTCAGATTTACCCAGGAACCACCTTTTTTGAAAGGGAACAATAGGTTTGTTCACTCTCTACCTGCATGTTTCCTTTTTGTTCATTTTCATTGTTGATGGATACATCTGGTCAAATGTTTTTCTCATGCATCTGTGATGTCATATCTTTACTTAAATTTGAATTACTTTGGGAATATTATGGTCAGCTTGTAATTGACAAATTTCAGATCTGTCACCTTATTTCTCTAAATACTAAAGGTGTAAATATGAGTCCAAAGATTCTAACCCTAAAATGAAAAATTCATTATGAAAAAAAAGTATACCTCCTTTTTAAAACTATCTACAGAGTACATTTTCTTCCAGTCCTGTCCCATATACAGATTTATAACTCCCAATTTGTGATTGTAAATTTGTAATAGCTGTGGAAATACTACTTGTAAAATTTAACAGAAAGATGCTGAATGCAAGCAAACGTTGATAGTAATTAGTATGGCAAGTAACTGTTTACGAGAAAACTCACCTAACAGCTACTATCATTTGAAATGCAAGGGTTTATTAATGGCTTCGTTAACTGGGTTTCAATGCTTCATTTATCCAAAAAGCCTAAAAAATGTTTTCCTGACAAAAAGTATGTTGGTCAAACTAAGTGAACCATACAAACACATTTGATGGAACATGTTTCACATATTTGGTTAGTAAATCAGAGAAATCTAGTTTAGCTCAGGCTGTTTTAGCGAACGGCCACAGAATAAGTGATCAACAGGTATTTAGAAACATTTCAAAGTGAACAGCGATAATGGTTCTATTCCAAAATCTTGTTCACCGTCTTACATATCAGTAGTTGAATATTAGGCCACTAATGTATGAATTAGTAATTATGATAATATTATAAGTTAATTTATTTATAAACATAAATATGTTTATGTTTATAAATAAACAAACAATAAATATTTATATGAAAGTATTTATAAACATATAAAAAGAGTATCAAAAGTAATTGATCTTCTGAATAGCTTAATTTTTGAACTGGGCAAAAGTCAAATATGTGATGTCAAGGGATGAGAAGTTTTCAATATAGTTTATTTGCAATCTTGTAATGAGAGCAGTATTTCCATAATTGGTTCAATGAGTTTGCATATAGAAAAACCGTATTTGACGGGTGGTTCTGACACTGACATGAATGAGCAGCCTCTTCTAGATATCAGAACAATCAATTGAGTTGTTCATGATATTGTGAAAGGAAGTATATCACGGCAAGTTTGCGCTTATCCTCAAGAGTTTGGAGGTTGACGTTAACACAAAGGAAAAGGAAAATTTCACTTTTAAGTTTTATATTTTATATTTCATTATTGATATTGAAACAAACTGAAAATGTTTGGAAAAGGTTTTGGCTTTCTACTTCTCTTCTTAAAAAAAGAAGAAAAAAGTCTTTACAGAGGTACATGTGTAGTTCATGCAAGGAAGTAACTTTCCCAAAAATAATTCTTTTCTTGATATATACTCGTTTCAATTTTAAGAACAGAAAATGATGGTGTTGAAATATGGCTATGATGGAAAATCCCTCCCTCCCCCGTCTCAAAGTCTTGATAAAATTTATATATTACTTTCATGGGAATTTCTTTGTAGAAATTTAGCAGACTGATCATAAAAAATCACTCTTCTCGAATCCATTCAGTAGAAAATAAAAATCTCTCCATTTGTGAGATTGATCACAAGAGAGATGAGAAGATAGAGATGTATTCCTGTTTGAAATCTGTTTTTCCGGTAATGAGCTGTCGCCCCCTTATGATTGACAACTCTCAGAAGTTGAGAAACTTGTGCGAGCTAAGGACTAACGAGGAACATTATATCTGAACACCATACCTTTTGCAATCCAATTAAAACAAAAATAAATTAAACATTTTGGTGATCGAAACACGTGTCGAAGTGTTAAAATAACGGTTCGGTGTTGGGATAAAACTCCAGTCATGTTCACTACTACACCAAAGGTACCAATCAGTACATCACCAGGGTATAATGTGAAAATAACCTTTAGGGAAATGTATATAGAGAAAAATTCTTATTATAGCAAGTCAGAAAAAATGAAATATTTTATTTTGACGTAAGTGCAATGGAATTAGCATCATACAGACATCAAAAATAAGACTCCTGTTGGGCATGTCCATGAAAATTCATGAAAAATATGAAGAATTGCAGTAAAAATGTCCAGTTACAAGATAACCGATTTTCCACATTGAATTTTTTTTATCGATTTATCTTGCAAATAAAGTAGATCATTGGTAATCTTATCTTGGGTGTATGAATTTATATTTATAAACGGGCTACCTCAAAAATTCAGAAATTACAAAAAATATTAAAATATCTAACATGTAAAAACTAAAATAACATTAATAAAATAAAATTTTAACATTGCCACTAATTACAAATAAATATCAATTGAACAACAATCTGGCTACTTGTTTTTTAAAGTAGGCTTTTCGCAAAAGAAATCATCTCAACATATTTGAGATGAGTGAATAAAAGAAAATATCAAATATTCTTATTGAATTACAACAAAATTGGTTCTATTGGTTTGAAGTTATTGATTTTTTCCAGTTTCAGTACAGAGAATACCTGTGAAATGGATTTTATTTGTGTAATAATTTAGACTTTTCTCTTTTATCCTGTGAAGACTTCCATGAATCCATGCTGAAATTTTTTATTTTGAAAATAGAGTCTATCTTTAGTATATGATGAATTTATATTGGAAATAACTGAATTTTCTTCTAAAGAGTTACATCAAAAAGTTTAAAACTGTTGAAAGCATTTTTCTGAATATGGAAACATTCCACAAGTTGAATTTTATACTGAGCGTTTGTGAACGTTCCAGATTCATTTAAGTATGCATAACTTGGGTAAAAACCTTCAAAAACTCTGATTATAACATCAAAATTCCAAATATGTTAATCTGGGTGAAACATAATCGCAAGTTTCACCATTGGAACTATCAACTTAACCAAATCCACTGTAGCATAACTTTAAGCGAAAAAACAAGCAAAAATTCTGAATTGAATTTGAGCAGTTGACTTGTTCATGAAAATACATTACAATCAACTATTGAATTATCAAAGTTATGATTTTATTTTTTTACCCTTATGAGGCTCATAATTTTTGATTGATTATTGAATCGTAAATAGTCATTTATATATACTTGAAGATATTCGGAATAAATGAGATATCATTAGTAGCTGCTGACCTCACAATGCAAACTTACATTCACATTAGGTGATTCCTGAGTTTGAAAATTATGTCAGAGAAGTCAGACATTTTTTTTTAATAAAGGGCAGGTGGTTAAAAATAAAAAAAGCAGTTTAAACTGATAGTTCAAGCTATTATCTCCAGATTGTGAAATACATTTTTGTTCTGACACTGGTGATAACATGGAATTATAATTATATAATTTTTCTCAGTTGACTCACATTTTTTCAACAATACAAAGGGACAAATCCAATATCTCTGTCACAACAACTTTTTTGATTAGGCGATTTGATTAGTTCTGAGAAACAGCTGCTATGTTGATTATTTTTTCAATTTGGAAATCCGAAGCATTTGAAGAAGGACATAATGTTTTATATTGTTTAAGCGATATGCTGGATACATCACCCTATTCAAATATATCAGTGATACATTATACAAAATGTAATCTTTCTCCGGGTCCCAGTCCGTCCAAAATGTCAGAAAAATCTCCAGCAGTTAGAATTTTGTATTTATCAAATATCTGATTTATTCAGAAACTCATATTTTGATTTCAGTCAACTGCAAATAAACTATTTCAAAACACTTCATACCTTTTGCAAAATAAGTATTAATAAATTATTAGTAAATAGTATTTTCAAATTATTTTTCTTGGAACCAACCTCAAAATCATAAGCATTCTGGACTCCCTATTTAAAATGAAGGTTTGCCTTTTCATCTACTCAACAAAAACATTTGAAGAAATATTCCTCAATATCTTGTGTAGCTAATTGAGATACTCATAAAAGCATGATACTAGGTAATCACTCATAAAAGCATGATACTAGGTAATCCAGTAATTTGAAAACTGCAGAAATTGAAAGTGAATTTGGAAGAAAATCATTATACTCGTAAAGAATAACAAGTATGACTACTGAAAATATCAACTTAACTAAACCTTAACTAAATTAAAAATTGATTAAACAACTGATTTTTCTTCATTTCCGTTTTTTTAATAATAATTTTTTGTTGATAATGTTGAGAGTGTTCATGTATAATTGTTTATTTATTTTTTGTTATCGTCCCTCAAACATTGTATGTTTTTTGGGAACAGTAAACATTAATTGTTTATGAAAAATGCAATTTTTCTTTTTTTTTTGTTTAAAAAATTCTGTGTATGTTATTTACTATAACAGTACATATAGATATCTATAAGTACAGTAGATATCTATAAGTATAAGTTTAGCTTCAGTTGATTTACTATTTTAATGAATATATGTATGTTTCTAAAGCTACAATTTCACTAACATAGAACACTGTCGTTTTCAATGGCAGACATCCGATGTTTCGGAATAAGACACTTGCATCTTCACTAACAATCTGGATAACATTACAACATGAAGCACACAAATCGTTCATAAAATTACGACTCTATAACAGGAATGAGTTGATTCTGATAGGTATTGAAAATCCATTGAATGTATGAATAAAGAAGATGTAATTAATTGTAAAATCAAGATATTTTAATAATATAATTCTCAAATAAACTCATTGTAAGATATCAAATGTTCAGTGGTTTAAAAATACATTAATTTATCATTGAGTGCAAAAGTCATCAATATTATTAACACATCAATACAAGTATATCATAGAATATTTCTTATTTCTAGCTGATTGTACAATTTAATAATCCTCAGACCTTTCTGCTGCTTTGCTTCAATGAGTACCTATTTTTTTTTGATATTTTTTTGCAAGGAAAACTGATGAACTTGATTTACCTTTTTATTTTCGCCATTCCCTAAATATTTCTCTTTAGTTGTAATTAAACACGTGTATTCTTTAAACGAATGATGGATTGAAGTATAAACTATATATTTATGATTTCTCTCAGATGCTTCGGTTACTTCTTTATTATATACATCAAAAACAACTTCAACATTGGTGTTATAGTCGCGTAAGTAAGTAAATATCTAATGAATTTGGAAAATAAAAATTCTTGGTTTTCTACTTCTCCATTTTTGTACAAAATGAACTCTTTACAAAGATATGGCCTACTATACGGTTCAGGAGTATCTGTATGATCATCTTGATTTATGATCTACTTTAACATACCTATATCCATTTACTTATACCTGTTTAACTTCCGCTAGTATTCCTTATGCTATTTAAATCTGTAAATTCTTATTGTATGCCTTTGTGCTTTGATTTTCTCGCTTTACATGTATTATTTTAGCCT
>WOGP01006015.1:552-12689 GCA_015342065.1 Leptinotarsa undecemlineata | reverse complement strand
TGTTTAATAAACACCCTGTATAAGGGGATAGCGAAGCATATCCTAAAATCATTTGGTGATCACGTTATAGAATGGAGTCAAACCAAAGAAACTCAATGAGAAAATAAGAAAACTCAAAGAATCAGTATTTATTCTTTCAGCAAATGCATTTCAAATAGATCTGTGGAAATGGACCATACGTCGTTGCCACTTTTAAGACGAGACATCGAAATCAGAATGATGAACACTATCTCAATTCTCAAAAAATATCCAGTATATGTATTCTTGTATACCGTGTTAGGAATCACACGTTAAAAGATAAGACCTCGTTAATCACATGAGCCATTTTAACATTTCAGTTTAATAGTGAACCATATAGGTATAGGTTTTTAAAATGGAAAAAGAATGGAAAAAGAACATAAACCACTAAAGAAAGCTAAATTTGAATATTTGAAACTAATTAATACAGTTTATTGTTTGATTTTCACTATAAAGAATTTTACAAAAACCGCTATACAATATATACAATAGCTTCCTCAAGCGTGAACTAAAAGTAACTTTTAAATTACAACTATTTTATACTCTAACATATTACCAACTTGTATACCTTTTTTCTGATGAATGAATCTACCTGAAAATGACAGGTATGAATTCATTAACTATATGAATACATTTTTCGAAAGTACCGTAAATATACTTAACTATTTTTACCTGGAAATAATTAGATTCAATAATGGCGAATTATTCAATTCAGTTTGATCGTTCATAAGATGTTGAGAGTTTTTGAGTGTGTTTATTTCCATACTCTCCAGGTTAAGTTTCAAACCTTTCTTCTGGAAATGGAGAGTCTTGAATTCATGGTTGAATGAGTACCATATGTGGAATTTATTGTTCCATTCTGAAAACTATTTTTTTGTTCTTTTAGTTTTGACCTACATAAAACATCGGATATGACCCACAAGATAATTTATACATTCCTGATTTTTCTCAAACTGAACTTTTATCTTTGTTATTCTTAATGTGCATGGCAAAGTTGCTGTTGGTTTTGAAAGCGATATTTACACCTTTGTTGAGCAGAAAATTTGAAATATTTCTAGTGGGTTGGCCTGAGTAGGTTAAAGTTCTATAACTGTTATCCCCTTTTCTTCGAATTGGGTAAACTTTCTTCAAAGCTTGGATGTATAACTTTTTTGATTATAAAGAATGTATTAGATTGATATCGTTATCATTATTGACAGTTATTTGTTTTATTATGTTCAGTTCTTTATTGAAATTCGCCTCTGAAAAAGGCATATTTAACAGTCTGTGGATCATACTGCTGAAAGCAGCTACTTTGTGCTGATACGGGTGGGTGGACGAATTATGAATGATATATGTATGTGATAAATTGAAAAATCATGCTTGTTGTTAACTTTTGTTATTGTCAAGTCCAAAAAAAGTATTGAATATTTGATGTTTAAAATTAATTTTTTAAATTTTTAGGCAAAGTTCATGAATTCGACAAGTTTCAGTAACACAGTAACTTTCCAATTTGCCCTTCATTATACTTCATCGGATTCTTTACTGCTCTAGCTTCGTTTATTTTCCAGAATTTGAAAGGTTATATACCAAAAAAAACAGTAGAAAGTATTGGGTCCTTCACAAAAAATGTCTTTCTAAAAATATCAATAAAAATGTTGTATCCAATTAAACATAATATTTACTTGCAAATTGAAAGCATTTATTATCAGATAAACATATAACAATATATAATTGACAAACCAACAGAAATATATCGCATATAACACTTTCCGTGACTCTAATTCTATCTCTCTGGTACATTGCCATGGGCTGAGTCGTTTAACATAATTTTTGCCGATTACAAGTATTGCTGTAATTACCGAACATTGATTTTAATATATCACAGAAAAGTGAATTTGGAATATACAGTCAACATTGTTTCAGCGATGAGCAGAAGTCGTCTTTGGAGCGATTAACTTATCGTTTTCCTGCCCTCTCAGTAGTAGAAGGCTGAGACGCTATCCAATCCAACGCCCTCTGGATATTTGGTGGAATTGGGGGAGGTGTGGGAAGGTGAGCTCCTTGTGGTTGGAATCCGTTATCGTCATCCGCAGTGTACGTTAGAGAAATTTGATTTCCTTCCTTATCTGTATAGGAAAACGCACCTTGAGCCACGATCACTTCGGGATTCTCGGCGTCGTTAGTTTTTTTCAAGGTTCCGGTTTCATCGGCTTTGATACCATTTTCTGCTTCATAACTGTAACAAATTTGTTCCACCAATATTACCAGGTAATGAATTCATTCTGTCATTATCGACGAGTTATTCATAATTAATAATAATAATAATAAATACATGGTAAATGAAATTTGAAACTTTGTATGTACTGTAGACATATTTATGAACAGCTTGTAGAGCACTATAGTGAATTCAGACCTGGGTAAAAAACATATTCATTATTGTTACAGATATGTAGACGATGTTCTCGTCTGCTTCAGAGGTACAAAGAAAAAAATTTATTTATTTTTCAACATAATCTACTTGCAGATTCATACACTTTTTACAGCCACGTCCAATTAGTTAGACACCGCTTTGATAATAAGAACTGCCTCCTCAATATAGCCATTTACATCACTTCTTCATCGTTGGAAAATCTTTGACCACTGAGCCATATTTTCAAGTTTGGGAACAGAAAATAATCCTAGGGAGCTAATCTGGTGAATAGGGTGCATGAGGTAGCAATTCAAACTTCAATTCGTCACTTTTGGTAATTGAGATTATGGATTTGTGAGCTGGTGCATTGAAACAACACTTTTTTCTTAGCCAAATGCGGTCCGCTTCTAGATCCTAGATAACTGCTGATAAAGATTGCCAGAATCCTGGATCGCGTAACAAACTAGTAGAAAGAAAGTGAATCGTTGGTTTCTTGATGGTTTTAAGAGAAATGATTACGATCTGGAGTTGTTTTTTCTCAACTGCAACTGAAGACCTCCGCTTCGTGCAGGAGACCGAACTCAAGCTCATTTCGAAATTGTCTTTATATTCAAAATTCTTGAAGCTAGGAATACTAGCATACACAAATTTTGTTAGGTGTTATAAGTACTTGAACGGCTAGCTAGAATATTGAAGCACCTGTATCCTAGATAACTGCTGATAAATATTGCTAGAATCCTAGACCGCATATCAGAGGAGCGAAAGAAAGAAAATCCCATTGATACAGTTTATTGTATGATTTTCAGTATGAAGGGTTTTACAAAAAAAAAATAGATTTTCATCAAGTATGGGTCATTTCTATTCAATTAAGAAAGAACATCTCCGGTTCCTTGATTTTTCTCAAGGACAAAACACAAGCACTACAGGAAAATCCTTGAGACGCTCTCAGAGCGGCGCAAAAAAAGCGATTAACATCGGATTTGCGCTGAAGATTAAATCAATTTGGAAAAACGTTATCTGGAAGTTCATTCCACATAAACGCAATTCTCCAGGTGAAAGAGTTCTTGAAGAGTGAAGTTCTAGGTGTACTGAGTTGAACCTCAAAACGATAAACAGCCACAGTCGTAGCGTATGTCTGATATGTACCGCTTTCGGTGGAATCACATGTGCCAAGTCACTTTCCTTTTTTTTCCCTTTTTTTTCGATGTTCCAGGCTATCAAGGTTGCACGTGATGTCCGCGTCACTATTCAGGCGGATGACTCTTTTCTCAATGGAATCCAGCAACTTTAGGGTATGCTTGTGGGCAGAGCTCCATAAATGAGAACAATACTGCAGAGAAGGTCTGATCTGAACTTTATAAAGCAACAAAAGTTGCTGAGGTGTGTACAGTTTTCTGGTTTGGAACAGTGTTCCAAGCTTCTGAGAAGCAGCCTTTGCAATTCCAGCTACATGATTGTGCCAAGACATATTGGTGTCCATTTTAATCCCCAACAAACTTATAGAAGCCAAAAACGACCTGACATTATTATATCCGCTTCGGAGACATTTATTTTCTTGAAAAAAACCGATGCTTGGGTTTTCTGGTATTGATTTGAACCTGGTTACTTTCACCCCAATTCGTAATCACTTCTAGATCTGGTGGCAGTGAATATGTGCCTCCATAGCCGATGTCCTGGAATGCTAATGGAATGATGAAACAAGTGTGATGTCGTCAGCAAAGCCATTAACTGGATTCTTGGGTTTTCCAATAAATCGGTAATATATGAAAAGAGGTTTAAAGACAATATGGATCCCTGGGACACACCGTTGATGGTGAAAGTATTTGTGAGATATCCTTCTACGGCCACTTGCAGGGAACGTTATTTCAGGAAACTGAAGAGCGATGAACAAAAATGATCCGACACGCCATAGCATCGCAGTTTGGCCAGCACACCCTCAGTCACACACGGCCAAAGGCCTTAGAAATATCAAGCGCAACAGCTCTTGATTCACTATATTTCTCTATTGCATTATTTCAAATATGGGTGACATTCTAAAGAAGGTCGCCTATTGATCTTTCTTTCCGAAAGCCATATTGATGATCGCTCAAGATGCTGAAGCTTTCCAAATATTTGAGGATATGGTGGTTCACGACTTTCTCCATGATTCTTAGATATAAGATTACAATCTGGAGTAGGTATGTTGCATTAAACCCTCGGGTAAGTCCCTTATATTTGTTTCCCTATACAGGAAACGGATGAGAAGTATAGAACCTTCAGGATTTTTTAAAATTATTGTTTCATTAGAGTGCCTCCTGTGTAAGGGCAAATGAGTTAATCTGTAGTGACAAGTAATGAAAATGGAGTATAGTATTTCTGTAATTTACTGTGGATGGCGTCTTAACGAGACCTGTTCATCAGAAGACCCCTTTTCAATACTTTTAACCGACTTCCTACAAAAATCGTGCCCCTGTCTCCGCAAACTCAGGAACTGGTAATTTCCACCTGGGCATCACTACTATTTTGTTAATGGTTAATGGTTAAGAAAATAGCAAAAGTATGTTATAAAGACAAGATGCTTCTTTATATTCAATATGCAAATTCAGGTTGTTGAGGATATAAAACTGAAGAAGACTGAAACATGTTCAATCGTATCTCAATTTCATATATAGCCAAGACTATTAACCAGAGTCTAGACGAAACTTTTTGAAATATACACGAACAAAAATGTATATTTAAATTCATTAAGTTTTTGGTATCTGAGAACAATAATTCAGTGTGTGAAAAATATATTGCAATTTACTCTTACTCCAAGTTTATTCAGGCTTATTAATATTATGATAACCACGGGTGCATGAAGGCGGCAACTTGTGCATTAAAGATGATCATTAAATCTGACACTATAATAATATATTGTATATGTTAAATAAAGATGGAATCATGACTGAAGATCAACGTCGGACGAAGTGAGGTTGACTTTCTCTGATTAGTTGATTATGCTGAAGGACAACAACATTTTCTTCGTTGAGCTGAATAGAAATGACTAAATGCAAGTCTTTTAATGTCGCCATCATGAAAATTATCAATAATATTTTCAATTAACTGATTCGCTCATGATTCTTCAGTTCCTAGTAATTATTATGGTTGTTTTTCTTGAATTAGTATAATTATGTTATTTACATCAATTGCTCAGGTGGTTATCATTAGACATGTATTTGTTAAAAAGTATGTTAGAAGATTCTTTCAGGAAATTCCTTTTTTGAGGTTTCCGGGTCTCACTCCGAGTTCTGTGTTTTTGATCCTAACAAGGATTATTTTTACAATGTTTCGGAAAGTCTCATTTGCCATTTTCTGGTTATATCTAGAGTTTAGAACTAGACTGATTCAGTCGAACTATGTTTCCTCATTCATATGTGTCTTTGTGCAGTCTGTTTGATGGATAAGATGGATCCTCAGTGATAATTTCTATTCATCCTTGCGAATGTTGATTCGACTGTTGGTCTGGCCGATGTAAGTCTTGCAACAGTGTTGACATGGTACTTCGTAAACTTCTTGGGACTCCAGTGGTATTTGATCATTTGGATCACGGAGCATGGTTCCTATTGTCCGTTCTAGTACGAATTAGGTTGCTATATTGTGTTGGCGAGGAATTCTAATTATTTTGTCTGTGGTTTCTTCGAAATATGATAGTATGGTTGTTATGACTGATGTATGTCGGGCTATCTGCTGTTTCTGTGTGAGCTTGAAAATCGATTTTATGATTTTTTTCTTAGTCATTCATTCATAGAGTTGTCTCGATGGTGTTCAACTCTTGTTATCTGTGTTCATTGTCTGTCTGCCTCCTTGAACGTGTTTAGTGTTTCTGCCACCAAGTGAATTTGTTTTGGATGGTGGTATTAATTTGCGTTCAGGTATCTATTGCTTTGCAATATACCGTGTAGCCTAGTGTACAATCAGCCTTATTCATGATGAATATATCGAGAAATGCGAGCTGTGTACCTTCTTCAACTTCTTTCGCGACTTTGATCTGTGGATGCATTCCATTCAAGGGATAGAAAAACCTTGGAATTTCTTGGTGTCCATGTGACCAAATCACGAAAATATCATCGACATATTTCAGCTAGAATTTAGGTTTCAAGTGCGACGTTGCCACTGCTTTGATTTCGATTTCTTCCATGAAGAGATTGTCAATAATGAGTCATAGTGGCGAGCCCATTGGTGTCCCCTCAATTTATCTATCGCTGATCGTTATAGATAAAAAAAACATGTGTTTGGTGGAATGTTTTTCTGGTATAAATTTATTTCTGATTATTCTTATTGACTTTTCGGTGGGTACCTGGGTGAATGAAGGATATCTTTTGGACTAACGGTTTGTGCTTTCAGCATATATTGAAGATCGACATTGCGTTCATATTAATCGGCTACACCTAATTTGTCGTTTTGTCTAAGGCGACAAATTATCTTTTGTTCAGGGATAGATGTTTGTTTGTTTCAATGTAGACCGAGTCACAACTACAAGGAATCCTGTGTACCCAGAGTCTTTTTAAGGGTTTTCTGGGTTTCTTATAGCTGGCCCTAGGTTTTCTCTGATAATTTTAGATGATCTCAATATTCATTTCATATCGTGTTTTTCCAATCCGGTTTGTAACATTTCAAACATAGGGAAGGATAGCTTTTTAGTCATCTCTTTTATTGTGGCTGGTGGTTAGAGTTTTCATTCAGGTTACTGTGCGTGTGTTGGTTTTCTGTAGACTCTGAGGCCCAAAGCACCATCTTCATATTCTCATCTAAGTAGACTAGAGTGATCAACATAACACAGCCAACAATAAGATTTCACGGCTGCTTGCCTTCAGGTATGTTGTTCGAAATTTTCCATGAGAAATTTTGCCACCACCACTTGCAGACCACGGCCAAAAAACTACGAAATAGCTTTGACAAATGCCCCATCTATTGCCTAGTTCATTGTTCTAATGTTGCATGATTTCAATAAACCTTTTTGATTTTTCGCTGAGGAATATATATATATGTGTTCATTCATAAAATAATTGTCTTAAAGTACGAATATTCAAAAATAGCAATAAATATTAACTCTTCTACATAAATTGACTTTTGCGAATTTTCAACTACATATATTATTCTTATTACTCACCTCCATTTGTAACCACCATCAGGTGAAATTTCATTGGTCTGGCTGATTATTTTGATTTCTGGTCCAGGTGCTCCTTGGGGTGCACTTTCTGCGAGTATGACAGTCATACATAGTATACTTATCTGCAATAAATATAGCATTAAACATTGATTATAATGAATATGTTGTAATCTTTAATGAAGTTGCTTACATATAAGTATCCATGATGATAATTAAACGCGATTCGTTAACATCGTATCTTCGTCAGTATCATATATAGCTTATAAGACTAGAAACTCCTTAGGTAGACATATGAAGGAAAAGGATAATAGATCAGGTGTCTACAAACTAACAATTGTATATGGGGAGGACTTCAAGAGCTGTTGAAACGAGAATTCCAGAGTATAAAAGGGGTTTTGGTCTGAAGATCAATTCCACTCATGCATGCCATCTTTTGTCGAACGATCACGATTTCAATACTAAATACGACATACTCTATGTAGAGATCAAGGGACAGAATTTGAACCTGCCTGAGTCTCTGTTCCCTGTTGAACGACAAACAAGAGGTTGGCCACTCACCTCTGTAAAACTTTTTTTATAGTGCCAATAATTTCATTCTTATATAAGAGTTCACCTACTGTCCAAGAACTGGAATTGTATTTGGTTCACAAATTCTACCTGCTTGTTGTGGAATTGGCCGCGGTGGTAGTGCACCCGACTCTCGATCGGAAGATCGTGGGTTCGATTCCCGCCTCGACCAGATATTTTTCTCGAGAGATGTGGTTGAAGCGGGGATGATTCTGCAACCGTGTTAGGAATCATACGTTATAAGGTAAGACCTCGTTAGTCTCTAGCTCGCACAAGTTTCTCAACTTCTGAGAGTTGTCGTTCGTAGGGGGGCGACAGCTGATTAACAGAAAAACAGAGATTTTAAAAAAGATTTCTCATTTACGAGTCTTTCATCGAGTACCTCCTATTTGTGAGATATCAAAATTTTATATACATGTTAAACTATTGACGCCATTATGTGTGAAATATAACATCGTTCAGAAGCTCGGCACGGCTTCTTTGAGTGGAGCACATCCGAAACGTACACTTTTTCATCGAACACACGTTGTTGGCGTTTACCTTTAGTTCCTGGGTTAGTTGAATTTTATTCAGGTGCAGGCCCAAGTCACGACGCAGAATTTGCCAAGTTGTAGTCTGCGAAAGCCAGAGTTCTTGTGAGTGACAGGAAATTGACTGCACACTCTCACAGATGTAGCTTCAACAAGATGTTATCAAAGTTCGAAGTCCATGTTGGAAGACTCTCTTTTGAACAGTTGTGCTAAGTACCTACTACTGTTGTATATAAGAATTGTAGCCTAGTGGAGGAAGCTAGGGTGTTAGCGAAATGGATATTATTGGATTGTAGTCCAAAAAAATACAATCTTATTGGCAGAGCTTGTTGAAAAATTTTGTATATATAGCACTTCAAAGAATAAAAGAAAAGAAACAATTCTAAAACACAAATACCCCAAAACACAATTTGAGCTAAACTAAGTTCACATATCTAATAGATAAAATATAACAATAGAAAACAAAATTTAATAAAGTTTGTAAATAAAATAGTTTGTTTAGATGTCATGGCAATAAAATAAGATATATCACAGTATGAAATATAATTTGAAGTATAGGTTTCAATATAAACAACAAAAAACAAAACACATATCAAATCACAGCAAAGTTCCATTGTAATATTCATCAAGATTGTAGTACGCTTCTGTTGCAAGAGCATCTTTAACAAGATTTCTAAATTATTATAGCTTTTTTTCTTCCCAATACTTTTTCTGGCTTGTTTTTGGAACAGGAAGATGTGTTTTATTTTCTGTTACTTTCCTGGTTATGTAATTTGAATGTTCCGGAGTTCCAACCATATTATGTTTTTTGTGAATCAGGCAAACAGTTTCATGTATAAAAATACAAGTAACAGTGAGAATTTTTTCTCTCAAAAATGATGATCTGCATGACTCACGTACTCCCACCTTCCATGAGTATCAAACCGCTCGTTTTTCAAAACAAACAATGAAGGCAAAAGTTATTGACTGCAAAATACCCAGAAGGCAACGCCATATCTCAATTGGGACTCAATCAGGGAATGGTATACCAAGGAATGATATTCAGTTCATTACAAACTATTCGAAGTGCATAACATCCTGATGCCGATTCAAAGCTGAAATATGTTGATTCAAATTTTAATGTGTTATCCATGAAGATTCCCAGGGATTTGGATTGGTTTTTATTCTCAAGAATTTGTCCATTCAAGTATAAATTGTTAATATTACAGTTGAAGATGAGTAGGTTTCTTTTTCAATATTGAAGCACAAGTAGTTTGCATCACATCATTTTTCTGAACTTCTAAATCACTAGAGATAGTTTCTTTCAGATAAGAAGTATTTTTTTCATGCCAAAGGAGCGTGGTGTCATCCGCACAGATCGTAAAAATTCCTTGAATTGAGAGAGTAACAAAGTCATTTACATAAATAAGGAAAATAATCGGGCCCAGTACTGATCCTTGTGGAACGCCCCATAAGATAACCTTAGTGTTTGATAGTTTTTGCTTTTGATCTTACTAACTATTTTCTAGCACTTAAGTAAGACCTGAACCAGTCATTACACTAACCAGTCATTAAGCTAAGTTCAACTTTTGCTAAAGATGTTCATGATTTACGCAATCAAAAGCTTTGGAGAAATCGCAGAATACTGCAGCTATGACCTCACAATTGTTGAGATGTGTGTAGACATGTTCAAGAAAGGAAAAGATTGCATCATTTGTGCCTATTGCCTTCTGAAAGCCAAATTGACAATTGGTTAATATATTGTATTTATAAAGAAAATCCATTTTCTCACCATTTTTTTCTATGTTTTGTTGAGAGTGTTGAGAGAATGGAGATAGGTCTAAATTTACTTGAAGCAGAATCGGAAAGGTTATTTAAAATTTTTACTGAAATTTCATCAATGCCCGTTGCATTTTTGTTTTTTATTTTTCTTGCATGGTTTATTTCACCTCTAATAAATTTGTGTCTTCAAAATGAAAATTGTTGGGCATATTTACATTATTTAAATAATCCATAAAATTTGAAGTGGGAACAGGAGATGAAGTCAGTTTTTGAGATCCAAGAGCGCCCTATGCATCACGAAAAACTCACTGTTTGGTGTGAATCTTGGTCTGGCGGCGTCATCGGTCTATATTCCTTTGAGAACAACGTTGGTCAGGCCATTACTGTCAACTAGGAGCACTATAGGGCGATGATTACCAACTTCTTTCGGCCTCAATTCTGATCTGAATATTTACGACAGGTGGTTTCAACAGGTGTTATGTGCCACACAACTCTTGCCACATTCGATATTCTCCACGAGCGATTTTAAGGCATGGTCATCTGGCATGGAGGTGGTGTGAATTGGCCACCAAGATAGTGCGATTTGACCCCGTTAGATTTTTTTTCTGGAGTTTTCTCAAGTAGCAGGTGTATACGAATGAGCTTCAAACCGCAGTGGCCCTCGAAGTTAACGTAAACCATGCTATCGGTCAAATTCAGCCTGATTCATGCGCCAGATTCATATGAAATTGTACGTTTCGGATGCCCTCCACCCAGAGAAGCCGTGACAAGCATCTGAACGCAGTTATATTTAACACATAATGATATTGATAGGTCTTTCAAATGAATGGAAAATTTCGATGATATCTCAAATACACATTGTTTTGTTTGCATTCAAGATAGCAAGCGCCTAATGAAATATCCTATATTATAAGATTACATGGTAAAAAATGACATTCTTCGTATTGAATTGTTGTTCCATTAGAATGAATATTTTTGATTTAAATTTTTTTTCTGCAAGTCGTAACATGAAAATATTCAATCGGTCATGTGAACATTTTAGTTATCGAAATAACCAGTTAGGATTTTGTCAAAAAATGTATGCTTCATAAGGGTTCCATGGCTAAATATAATTGGGAACCCTTGTAGTATAAGACACGTCTGGAGAAGTTGTTGTATAGCAAAACACGTGTTGCGTTTTGTAAGAATGTTCAGTGAAAATCTCACATGAAAATATGATAAGTTGCCATTTATGTTTTGGGATTTGGCAACCCAAGTGTTACAATCTGGCATCTGACAGCTCTATGGTGAAGTTGGACATTTTTGAGCTTATACGTACTCAGAACATTTTGACATACGCGCGCTATTTTTGTTGTTTACAGTAACTTAAAACATTTATCTCGGCCCAAAAATGGAATTGAATCGAGAACATTTTCGTGCGTATATTTTTTACAACTTCCGACGTGGATTAACTCAGCAACAGTGCATGGATGAACTTAATTCATTTTTTGGCGATGAAGCTCCATCAAGGACCAGTGTTTATCTATGGTGTGGTGAATTCAATCGTGGTCATAGTTCACTTCAAGACGAATTTCGTGAAGGTCGCCCAAAATCAGTTGTTGTTCCGAAAACCATTGATGCTGTGCGCGAACTGATATTGCAAGATCGTCATGTGACCTATCGTGAGATTGAGGCAACCTTAGGCATTAGTGTGATCAGCATACATTCAATATTACATAAACATTTGACTTTTGAAAAAATT
>WOGP01006014.1:0-13780 GCA_015342065.1 Leptinotarsa undecemlineata | reverse complement strand
AAGTGGTGAATATAAATAGTTGTATCAGTGAAATATTGTTAAAATAAATTAGTTTAAGACAGTGAATTCTTTAATTCGTTACAATAGTCTCGAAAAGGAAAAACTAAACAAGTCAAATTTGGCGATCGAGCAGGCCTTTCGAACACAGTGCACTCAACAAGCTATACGTCTGAATATATGATGCAACTAATCCCGTACATAGCTAATAAATGTAAAGAGGCACCATCTTGTTAAAAAACAACTGGATTTTTGAATTCATCTTGATTTTTGACCACATTTTCGTGAATCCCTGGGTGAAATGAATTTTGAAAAATTTCAGATAATCACATTCCTCTGAATATATTTTCTCAGGAGTTTGAGTTTAAGTATGAAATTTCAAAATTTATGTTTCATTATGGTTTGAGAACGTGCCATTATTTATAAGGTTAAACTCATATTTTGTAACAGTTGCCTGCCAGAAAAACTAGCATCGACTTCGAAGCTCCAACGCAAATCGGAATCAAGATTTTCAACCATTTATTCAAACATCTCAAAGACAAAAAATAAAAAAACAGCTGTAGCAAAAGGTGATTTGCATCAAAAACATTGATTATTCTGCACAAATGAACGATCTATGATGTTTTACAGCTCCCACATAACAGAAATTACAAATCTTTTGCTCATCCATCTTACAACCGTAATTTGCACATACCTTTAACAATAAAATGAAATCATTGATAATATATTTATTCAAAAGAAAAAAACGATCTGACCAACAGCTGTGAACTGGAGACATATACCCTTGTCAGCTATTCTATCATGGGACCTCTTTAGTTTGCTATCTACACATCTCAACTTGCAAAATGTTTAAAATTTTGTAATATACATTTGTATGCAGACGACACCCAGTTGTATTATAGCTTCTCACCTGAAATGATAGATAATGCGTGTACTCAAATCAATAGTGATTTGAAATTATTTGTGAAAAATGCTTCTGATCACTGCTTGAATATAAATTGTAGTAAATCCAATGTTATTGTTTTCGGACCAAAAGGCCCTAGAAATGATATTTGCAAATCTGTGAAAGTAGTAGTAAATGATCATGTACTTNTTACTTGTGAAAAATGTTTCTGATCACTGCTTAAATATAAATTGTAGTAAATCCAATGTTATTGTTTTCGGACCAAAAGGCCCTAGAAATGATATTTTCAAATCTGTGAAAGTAGTAGTAAATGATCATGTACTTGGGGTTGTCCCAGAAGCCAAAAGCCTGGGCATCATTTTAGATAAGGACTTGAAATTCGAAAGTCAGGTTAATCAGTTTATAAGGCGAGCATATTATTCGCTTAAAATTATATATGGACACCAAAATTTCCTACCCATGAATGTGAAGGCAAATCTGTGCGAATCTCTGGATTTTGGAGATTCCTGAGCCTTATAATGTTTCTCATTCTCATTTAACAGAAACAAAAATAGAAATGAATGCTAAGTATAGACTAGAGGAAGTTTGTTCTCAAAATAGCCTAAAGTATCACCTCTTTCGCCTTCTGAAGTTTCGTATAGTAGTTAGGCATCGTCCTTTATTTCAGTTACCGACTGAAACTCCGCAAATATTCCACAACCCCCACAATCAAAAAATGACCGGGTGACACGGAGTGCTTCAGCGCGTGACATGGACACATCAAACTGGCCCCGCCCATGTCCAAAGAGTCGCTCTTTACAGTAATGAGAATGATTGGTACGTAGGTGGAGCACTTAATTAGATCCTTTTATATACATTGTCGGCGGGTGTCAGCAGGGGTAATAGGGACTAATTTAGTCTTGATTAGTGGAAGTAGGTGTATACTTTGTCACCGGTTTCCAAGACTCCAGCATAGAAGGTTGAGGCAGGTGGGGGTGGTGGCTACAGTTAATAGTCAACAAACTAACATTGATGAACATTTTACCCTCTCATACCTCCAGGAGTTATCAATACAGTGCCCTTCATTTATAACTAGCTACCTTGAGTTAGCCATTTGATATTGAGACTGCTGCAAAAAATTGAAACATGTTAGCTTCCGGAGTAACACATTTCTACATATCAGCTGCCCCATACCACAAAAATGCCCAAGTCAAAAATAAATAATAGTCGAGTGACACCTTGCTTGAATGGACTTCCCATTCTGAATCCAACTCTATAATAACCTGTAAGTTTGGCTGGAAGAGCACGGTTTTTTCATTTGAAAAACAACAGTGTGCGAAACTTTTTGCTTTCCATTACTTGAGTTATTAATAAAAGACTTTTCACTATCATCATATTTTCTCCACCAAAGGTTAAGCCGATCTGGTTTACTCCTCTTGTCGCGCCAATGTCAAATATCAATGCTCACTTCCAGCACCACAGGATAAGGGACTGCGGGCTGTACGCCGATGTTTTTTTTGTCCAAGAATCAAGTGGACCCTATGAGCTATCAGTTTTAGAAACTAAACCAAGTTCATCAGCCACTCTCTCATAAATCAATGCTTCATTTTCTGCTTTCTCATGGTCGCGGACTCCAGAGGCTCCACACAGTACCATTCTCTAACAAAGCCACTAAGATTCAATTTTTTAAGGAGATACATCTTTAAGTCGAATTGATACACTTCCTCCTTGGTCTATTTCACTATTTCATAAGAGGATAGTGAGATTGTTACGGCCAGCGTATGTATAGCAAGAACATTGTTTATTTCCGACAGTTGCGAAGATCTGATTCGACTCCTTTTGAGTATATAGGCACCATCCAGTAACATTCTCTCGCATACACACTGAGATTCAATTTTCTGAGGGGATACATCTTTAGGTCGAGTTGATACAGTTCCTCCTTAGTCTATTTCACTACTTCATAAGAGGATAGTGAGATTGGAACGGCCAGCGTATGTATAGCAACAACATTGTTTATTTCCGACAGTTGCGAAGATCTGATTCGTATCTTTTTGACTACTGAGACTCCATCCAGTTACATTCTCTCGCATACACACTGAGATTTAATTTTCTGAGGGATACATCTTTAAGTCGAGTTGATACAGTTCCTCCTTAGTCTATTTCACTACTCCAGAGGCTCTATCCAGTACCATTCTCTCATGTCAACACTGAGATTTCATTCTTTTATGGGGATACATCTTCAAGTTCAGTCGATACAGTATTCTACAGTCGAGTAGTATTCTCTCAAGAAGAAACTTGATTTCCATCTTTTATGAAGATACATCTTCAAGTCCAGTTGATACAGTTCCTCGCTAGTCCACTTCACTACATCAAAAGACGAGAGACGTGGACTAGGATAGAAGATCTGATTTGTTGAAATTTGTGTAAAAGAAAAATGGAAAACAATCCGTTTTGGCAGAACATTGTGTTTCATGAACAAGTCCGATTAATACCAATTAACCCGTAAAAGGACTCACCAAGAAATAGATAACCTATTTCTTAATGTATGTTATTGATATACTATAATGACAGCCTCTACCCTGTACAATCCTATTAATTCCGCTTGTTTGCGTTCAGCCATTCCACGAGAGCCGATATCCGGTAACATTTCAATGGCAGTCTCAAGGGTTACGTGATCCTATCAGATGACCTGTACTCAGCAATGTCGGCCTTTGGGGATTACCGTAAATTCAATTTAGAACATGCCCTCGTCTTGTTTCTTACCTGATTAGTCGTATCCGGTTACGGAAGAGCTACTGTTCCGGTTCCATTCTCCACTAGGAGAAACCAAAAAAGATTTACATAATGACATTAGAGGTTTAAAATCTGGACATATTTATGGACTGGTTTCCATTTGCCAATGTAGGTGAACGGGGTAACATAGTGTAATCCAGCCACAGCCATGATAAGGTAATATGATGATTGTTGGCAATCACAAGGATTGATTTTTATACATTTTTGAACTTGGTGCGAATTGAGGTATTTCTTGAGTTTCATATTAAATGCCTCAGGACAAAATTTTGAAGGCTTCTTCCACGATCAACTTTTCGAAAATAAGATCTTTTCCATTTGTATTTCTTGGTTCATACGAAAAAGCAATACACTTTGAATTGGAGTCTTTCTGAAAAGTCGAAGATTCATATAGCTTCTTTTTGAATTAACGTTTAAAGAATATCAGTTGCTTGCCTCTATATTCCTGATAACCTTTTTCTCAATATCGCATTTTTCTTTATTCAGTGGGAACGTAAGAATTATATATGGACGAGAAACTCCAGACTTGTCATCTAAAAGTACTGGTATTCTTCTTGAAGACAAAATTCTGCCACTTTTGATCACATAGACATCAAAGAATGGTAACTGTCCGTTGTTTTCAGTTCATGATATGTAAACTCAAAATTTGGGGACTGTTACCGACAGTTGATTCCAAGTTCTTTACTTTTAATTTCTTTGTATCAAAAGTCGCAACAATATCATCCACATATCAAATCTGAGTCAGTGCTTTCGAACAGATCAGCTATGAACGGCGACAGTGGGTTCCACATAGCCGTTCCTTTACAGTACTTTATAACTGAATCAGCTTATACATTATGTGTCGTTAGTAACAAATGTGTATTCAGTTTGATTCTGAGTTGTAGAATTTGCATAAAATGTTTCGAAAGAGGATCAACAACATCGCAATATATCATATCTCGGAACTTCTTCGATATATGTCGATGCTGTTTGAAAATAAAACGAATCGGTAGAAAACAGTCAGCTTACATTTGGTGGTTTTCAATTTCGAAGACACGAATACTTTGTTGTCGCAAAGTTAAGATGAGTATCTGTACAATTTCTTGATTTTTTTGATACTCAAAATAATTGAATACAAAAAGATATCATTGGATAGTAACTGAATAGTAGCGAGTTGGTAGACCAACCCGCAGAGAGTGTTGCTAAAGATTCTCTGGGGTTCTTCGCTGACCATAGACTAATTCTGATAGTTTTTATTGACCTAAATATTGGTTTCACACATTCTGGTCTGTAACATTTTTAACAAGGGAAAGGAAAGCTTTTCCCTTAAGCAGCCTAGCTGGGTTTACTTTGAAACTCTCTCTTCTGGGTCATATGGCCCCCTCGAATCCCCTTTCGTTGTAACATTCCTTTTGAAATCATTTTTCTGGTGATGTACCTCTCAAGAAGACTATCAGGCTCACAAATACGTCGTTCTCATTTAACCAATGTTTTAATTACACCTCCCTTTTGTTGTGGCTCTTAGTTGAAGTTTTTGTTCAGATACCTGTTTGTGTGTGTTGGTTTCCTGAACACTTTGTGGCCCAACTATGTCCACAAAAACATCCAAAAAGACCTGCAGTTCTTTGTGTTTTTTCGTTCCATTGTGAATTAGAGTCGAGAGAATTTAGGTATAATAGAAATTCGTTCAATGTCTCTATACTATCTTGCCATATCACAAACGTGTCATCAAAGAAACGCTCTAAGGCTCTTAGGCACGTTATTCAAAATTTTCTGTTGTAATTTTCGCCACCGACAGACCTAATGGACTGCCCATTGCGGTACCATCCATTTGTTTCCACTGGAAATAAGTGGATGATAAACAATGGGCGGAGAGAACGGTTATGTCTGCTGGGAATATATGCCATATGGTGTCCTTGATCGAAACCATCGTATATAAGAAGACCACATCGTTCAAATCTGATCAAGAATGAATAAGTGCTAATTGAGGCACTATTAGATCGAGCGAAAATTATAAATATCTCCAGTATCACCGATTCAAACAGGTACCATGAGCAGGTATGTGCTACGTTTGTTGTAGGTGTTTGAATTGTGTGCGGAGAGATTAGAAAAATGCAACTTCATACGCAAGTCAATAAAACTAATATCCGGACAGTCAAGCGGCGTTGGAAGCTCTTGGCTTCTAAGGGCAACGTCTGAATTGTTATCCAATTGCCAAATATGACTCTCTTTGATAGGGAGACTTAACAGATTGTCTCTGGTCTGGCCATAGTGGCCTGGAAGGCAATTAGGTTGCTGATTCCCTTGCAAGGGAGGGTGCTGCAAACAGCTTCATCGGACCCGAACCTGTCACTGTCCAACAGTGGGGATGAACTACAATGTCTAACTGGCCTTCTTACAGGTCACTGTTATTTGAACATCATATACAGAGACTCTGACTATCAGAAGATTGAAACAAAGATTGAATACCTGGATGACAAGAAAATGTATGGACTTCTGGCAGAATCTTCCAGGATTGACTCACACTAAAGCGTTCATTCACCCTTCAAAGTTTGATACCAAACAGTTGTTGGACTACAGTAGGGATGAACTAACAGACCTTTTCACAGGTCACTGTCATTTAAATCATCAAATGCAGAGACTCAGACTGTTGGAAGACAGTATATGTCGCTTCTATTTGTAAAATAATATAAAATGACTCTGGTCTAGGTGCTGCAAGTAGCTTTATTGGACCAGAGCCACATTGAAGCTCACTAGTATGTCTCCAGGAACTAAATTCATATATCTACTTTTTTCGATAAAGTGTCCCTAGTCCTTAATTAATGACTATGTATATCCTATAGATGAGTCTGGTGTGGATTCCTGGCCATACTGGCCCGGACTCCACTGGACATCCGAATCCCTTGCAAAGGAGAGTGCTGCAAGGCTTCATTGAACCAGAACCAAGCTTGATACCAAAGACCTGTTGGACTACAGTAGGGATGAACTACGATATCTAACAGGCCTTCTAACAGGTCACTGTCATTTGAATTATCATATGCAGAAGCTCACATAGTCGAAAGACAGATACAGATACAGTCAATTCCACCAGAAATTATTCAGGTTTTCAGTTGTGGAAAACTCCCTTCCTGAGATATGTGGAATTTTGTCGACCAGAGTGATCCCGATGGTAAACATAAAATCCACGCACTCATCCTCTTAATCAAGTGCGGTCATAATTTTCATTTCAATTAAGTTATCCTCGAAAACCGTAGCTGATATAATAAAAGATAGCGATGGCAGTGTCTCACAATATGATCCCGTATACACACGCATCCAGTATTAGTGGGAATGAAGTGGCAGCCAATGATAAACGGACGTGCGTGGCATTAAATTAATAAGTCCGGAGCCTGGAGTTAATCCAGGACTCGTGTCTCCCGGGACTACGGAATGTCATTATTATGTAGATCACACGTTGATCCGATTGTTTGGGGGGTCAAATCAATGAAGAGCTTTCCTTTTATTAACATATTTGATGGGCTGGTGATAGTAATTGATTTTGGTGGTGAAAAATTGATGTCACTGTGAGTTACTGAAAAATCCCTAATGTAATAATTAATTACTTAGGCCGCATAAGAACATAGAAACTGAAGAGCGCGAAAAGTCGAAACAGACGATTTTCCACCCATCTTCATGAAACGTGAATCGAATAGTCAATATAATAAATGTATTTACACACATAATAATAATAACAATAGGTGAATGAAGAAAAATTCCGATAAGTACAAAAGCCCTTGCTTGGCATAACAAGAACAATACAATTTAAGAAAATTTGATAAAGCACAGATATAACATTCAGATATGGAGTTGAACCTATGAAATTAACGATAGTTTAAAAAATATACAGTGTGTCCATTTTAAAACTTACAATGGTCTATATTTGATGAACGAAAGCTGATATCGAAAAATGCTTGAAACCGTTTCTACGATAGTAAGGGGGAACTGAAGTGATATGAAAGAGAATGCATCCCCAAAGGCCCCATCCACCAAAACTCAAAAAGTTCAAATTGCAAACTTCTACTTGTGATGCATCATTTTAAAAACTATAAAAAATGATATCTAATGATATAAATAATAATTGTACTAGATGACGCAATATTTGTGTAACTTTGTTGGACTGCAAATTCATTAAAAATGTCATTTAAGTAAATGTTCTTTCATGTCACTTTAGTTCTCCCTTACTATCCTAGAAACACTTTCAAACATTTCCGGATATCAGCTTTCGTTCGTGAGATATGGCCCATTGTAAGTTTCAAAATTGACACACTGTATAAGAGTTCAAAAATGAGTATTATTAGTGGCAATTTCAACGTAAAGTGAAATGTAAATAGAAGTGAAACTTCTGAATGAATGGAAAGATATCGAACTGCTAGCTGAGTTAATATTTCATGATGATTATACCTCTAGCTACTTACTCACATTGATACATACCTATATACTATTAAAAAAATGGCGCGATGATTGGAACACAATGAAATATATAATGTGAAACGATATAGTGTGTGGTTGCATAACTGAAATAATACTAATTATGTACATTGAATTAAAGTTTTTTTATCTGTCAACAAAATCGGAAACTACTATATTAGGTAGTTTGGCCTCATAACGGTTTATTCATTTATCAATTTATTCATTTATTCAGGCAGGCTGATAGTAAAACTGGTTGAAATAAGATTGCCAATGTCAGTGTCAGATCTATCTGTTGGCTATGGCAAACAAAAAAATTGATGTGTCTTACAGAACAAATAACAATTTTAGTAAATCAAAGATGAAACTCCAAGGTCTGACAGATCGAAATTAGTTTTTTGAATGAGATGACTAATTCAACATTTTTCAGCAGGAGTTCAGTTATGATTATGAAAAACGCATTTGGAAAAGAAAGGTGCAAAACATCTTGTTTAGAAATCAATAGATTGAAAAATTCAGGATTATTGCTCAGTGATCAACTGGATTCAAATCGTTTTCTTTTATTGAATTTACTTTGCAATGAGGAAATGGGTAATAAGGGTAGGTTAAATGAGGTCATAGGTGAAGCTTATATTCATCATTCTTATTATTCCTCAGTTTGATTACCTGTTCCTGGAATAGCAATCATTTCATATAATGAATGTATCATGCAGAAATTTGTCATTTGATGATATTTATTAGGACTCGAATTACTATAGACAGGAAAAGATTCATTTCCCAAGAAACTACGTGAATATCGAGTTGCTCTTGACAGAATTTCCCCAAAATTCGACATAGTAAGAAATTGTTCTCTGGAAATAACTGTTATATAAAGTCTATGCTACGTTGAAACCCAATTCATTCTTTATGGTTCGTTTTGCATATATTGCACTAGATAGCCTTTTCTTCATCGCTGCATCTTCCAATATAAGTTCTCATCTAGAATGTATCCTGAGAATTTGGTTTGTGTAGTTGGCTTCAATACTCCGTCTTTTTTGAAAATGTCAGGTTGTTCTCGAGACTTATTTGTCATCCATTGCAGTTTGTGAATCTGATACCAATTTTTTTGTATTAATAATACTTATATCATCTGCAAATGAAAAGGAATACATTGTTGAAAAGTTCTGTGCCAGGTCATTTATGTGAATAAAGTAGGCTCCAATATGGATCCCCGAAGTACACCATATTTCAAAATTCCGGATTCAGATCAAATGTTTGAGAGACAAGTACAGTTCAGGGTTTGTACACTTGCAATCTATGAAAGCCTGACATGTGTTACAATTTCTTGAACTGTCTAATAAAAACTTACATTGAAGTGTTTTTCGAATGATACTAAACAATGCCGTTGAAAATTTGGACTTGATACCAAACTGCAACTAATTCTCTTCATCCATTCTCTATTCCGGACAGGATCGACACAAAGATAGCATTCCTCCTCCATCATTTCAATTCCCCAGTCACTTCCTCCCCGTGTTTGTATGGTTTTGGCAACAACAGGGGTCGCAGATCACTTACAGCCGGATAATTACTCTTTTCTATTATTTACACTCCAGTCACAGTCGCTCATGACCTTTAAATAACGCATGATCAAGATTGACAATCCACCCTTCATTTATTGATTCGATTTTTGTGCACCGTGCACCAAAAAAGTTAGATGTTCCACGGGACACGAACAGAAAAAATGAATGGCATAGTAATGAGATTAGGATTCGGTTGATTGTGTTCTGTTTGACATCGAGATACCCAAAAATCGAGTGGGTTATTTAGAAGCTAATCGAGTTGCACCAATGAAAACGAGATACTGAAAGTGTTGAATCATGTTGGGGATACATGTTTGATAGGTGGGCATCGTGAAACAGACGGGGGAGGGTTGTTCTGCTATTCGAATTATCTGAACTGTTATATGAGCTTTTTCAATCTAGCAAAACCCACGGCTTAGCGTGGATGCAACTTGGCGTTGTCAAATCCAATCCAAACCTAACCCACGATATCAATTTCAGATATTTTCAGTTTTTACTGTCGAAACTTTGATATGATCATACCATATTTTAGGTTATTAGCTTAACGAAGGCCATAATTATTGTAGTAGCCGCTAAATACTAATAATAATGATATATGATACTTTGATGCTGATCATGAACTTACGGAACAACAACAAAATATAATTAGCTCTCCAGGGCAACTTTATTGATTCCAGTGGCGTATTTGCTTTTTCAGCGGCTGAAAAACCCGGAAAAGTCTGCAGCAACACATCACCTGAAGATCTTGACCTGCAAATGTCCTTTCTTTCATAAAACAAAATTTAGAGTTTCTCGAGAGGCTCCAATAAACTCAAGACATCGCCAGAAGACTTCGTGACACGACTATCGACAAACTTAAACCACTCCGTTTCGTCTTCCACCAATGAGAATAGCGCTCTTTCACGAAACCATGTGAAGGGATCAGCGACAAGAACTGGTCTCTCCAGGAAAAGAAATACCTACTCATAAACATGACAAAAATTAAAAAGAATATAAATAAGTAGGGCTTACTGAATTGCATCAAACCTAGCACAAATGAGTTGATTAAGTCACAGGGTTCAATGAAATTCACGTCAGTTCATCAATATATCAGAAGCCTGTTGCTAAAGACCCATTCAACAACAGACATTTGATCTTTTTATTTTAAATGGAAGACCGACAGATTTTCGAAAACATCGGAAATTCAATTGTAAATTTTAGCGATGCCATAGGAGAAGCAAGATCGGTGAAGCGAGGTGGTGTGTATGTGATAATTTCTGTCGAAAACGGATGTTTGAATTGTGAGCCTCTGAAATGAAGATTCGAAAAACTGACAAAATTTTGATTAGTTCAACCAAGGGTTTGCAAGAGTCTCGACTGTTGGCATTGCAAATGAATCTCATATATCTTTTCTGAATAATGAAAACAGTCTACAAGTGAGTTTTGCAACATACTCCAAGTTCCAAACCTTGAATGGAAATCAGTGACATAGAACAGGCCGATTTAGAGGCCTTATAAGTGATTCTCACTGTAAAACACACTGAAGCTGACTTAAATTGAGGGTTACATTGTGATCAGCGAATTTGAGTTTATTGTTAATCATTACCTGTCGAACTTTTACTGAAGTAAAAAATACGAGCACTATAGTAAAATCTTTGAGGTGCTCTGAGAGCGGTGCCAGGGAAAGTCTGAACTGAACTTTATGAAGCAAAAAAATTGTTAGTGTCAGGTCTATCTGACACTGAAGTTTTATCTTCATTGTTTCTCAATCATTCACTCGAATCACTATTTGTTCTGTAAGCTACGTTCAATTCTTTGTTTGGTATTGTTTGGATTCACAATGAAGTATACAGTGCTCCTAAGCAGTTTTTCAAGTTTTTTGTATGTGGTCTGCAAGTTTTCATGCCAAAACGATTTGAATTGAAACATAAGTTATCGAATTTGATCAGGTCCACAAGTCCCTCAGTTTCTCAATTTGTTGAGTAGTTATTTTGCCTCAGCAGCATCAATTACTTAGAATTTTGCCTCTACCTCATCATTTCCTTCATCGTTCATTTTCTGTCTTCCCGACAAGGAACATGTGTAAATATACTAGCTCTTTCATTCACATCATCAAAATGACACTACCCCAATACTTCTCCAACGAATTCATCTCACGTCCGGTAACCAAAATATTTCCTCGCAGTCCAAAAAACTCTTTCAATAAAATCTCTTTCAGATTGTTTTTAGAGTTCCAAACTGCTGCGATTCCTTTTGTCGAATATTGTGTTTTATACAACGGAATCCATTCGACACTGCCAAATATATATTTGATTGAAATACACCCGTTTGGGATGATCTCACACTGGGGATGTTCATCTGGCATGAGCAGCGTGAATTGATTTCGGACAAACGTCAGGAATAACTTCTCTTTTCAATAAGGAGAACTCTCAGGTCTTCTGTCTTATCATAGGCGTCGTTAGAAACGGATGATCTTCTGGATTTGGGGTCATAGATGGGTGGGGAGGGGGGGTTTCTACATCAACCAGGTTCAACGTAAAATGCTGTTGTTATCTCTATATCTCCCGAAGGGATAAAAATCCAGAATGAACCAATATGAAACTGCAGATTTTGATAGAGATACTATTGATTTCATTAGAAAGAAATGCAGCCTTTCTATTTCTATTTCTTAATTACTTTCAAAAATATCATTTTACAAATAAGAGAATAAAACTGAGAATGGATTTCGAGTACAAACTTCACAAGGTTTTTGCATATAATATAACCTTATTTTTGAATTGAAGAGGTTATATTTTTTGGAGTGATTAATTTTTGGGAAAGAAAGTTTTTGGCTTTCTACTACTCCATCTTGATGCAAAAAAAGGATGAGGGAATCTTCCAAAGAAAGGAAGGAAGTAATCAAGTTGCAAATAAGTAACTTAATACATGGATGTGAAGATCATGCAAAGAAGTAACTTCCAGACACAAACTGAAAGAAAGTCCTCCTGAAACAGCTACTTTCATATAAAAATTGAATTACACGAAAGAAAAAAAATCCTTTCGGAACAAATACTTTTATATGAACACTGAATTATACAGATATACTCTACTCAGTTTGTATTTCAAACATTCGTTGTGGAATACAAATCAGATATCATTCACATGAGTTCTACTTTAAATGAATGCTTACAAATTGCACTCAAGTGAAGTAAAAATAATAAATGACAAAATTAAAAAAAGACAGTTGGAATTTTTGGCAAAAACATTATTAATACTGACACTCGTCAATCTCTTCAGTTTTCACGCTATATTTACATGTAATAATAAAATAATAATATTAATAATATTAAACGAACCCGTGGGTTGGGATCAGGGCCGTCCTCATGGGGGAGATGGGAGGGAGCTTCTCCCCTGCTTTTCCGACTTGGGAAAAAATTGGCAAATGTTGGGAAATTTTGGGCCATGAAGATAGAAAAAAATAATAGTAAAAATGAGAGAAAGGAAAAGGAGATGTAGTAAGAAAAAAGAAAGAACCAGGAGAAAGTTGGGATTTCCCAACAAGCATAACTTGAAGAGAATTCTGAGTTGTTTGAAATCTTCAAAGAAGTTTAATTCCCCCCAAGTTAGAGAACAGTCCTGAACAGTCCACAAATTTTGAAGTGACAATTTTACAAAATTCCCAATTTTTTGCTGTTTTTCCGATTTGGAAAAATTGGGAGATTTCGGGCCGTGAAGATAGAAAAAATAATAGTAGAAAATAATAAGCATAATAATATTTAAGTGTGGTTTCCTTTCATTTGAATTGAATATTCCTATACATGGTGGATATGGAGGAGAGCCCAAGGATCTTGGTCCACAGAAGAATAATTCCCATTATTATTTTCATAATCAACAACATTCATTTTTGTTTGTGCATACCCTAACGGGTATAATCATTCAGCAAATCTTTAGGATCTGAATAATAAAATTAATATAATAGTAGTGACTAATCCCTCGGCTTTCATTTCTTCGAAAGTTAGGAAATTTTGCTGGTGGAGTTGGGAAAATTTGGATTCCCCCCCTCCCTGGTTTTTCTTTTCGCTACGGCCCTGGTTGGGATACCGGTCAGGGGACCGGAGACCCTGTCTGGAAAGCCAATGTGGCCTTACGGCTGGGATTGCTGGACTCC
>WOGP01006013.1:0-12690 GCA_015342065.1 Leptinotarsa undecemlineata | reverse complement strand
AGATAATTTAAAGAAAATGTTAATTCAGAAAAGCTACTACTCAGTACAAGAGTTTCTTGATGAAAAATTTACAGCATCTAATGAATCAAAATTTTAACTTTTAACTTTTTATTTTTATTTATGTTTCAAGTATATGTCTAATGTCGAAGGTGTTTTAACATCTATCCATATGTTGAATGTTTTTAAATGTATCCTATGACAAACATTTTTATATATTGATTTAAAATAGAAAATTTGTGATTCTGACGTTTCCCATAATGTTTGATGTCTTCATATATATTTGTGTTGTATCATAATATTCAGAGGAAAATAAAAAAATATCTATCTATCTATCTATAGTTAGATGTTTGTATGATAGGGCAAAGACGGTTTGCTGGAAGAAGAAACAACTATCATTAAAACGGTTCTTTCTTGTTAGTTAGTGGGCTATGCTTGAAGACAGGCAGTAAACAAATCTGAAGAAATGAACTTTTAACGTTCGAGCCCGTCTCGGATATACCTACACAGTAGGTTGAATGAACTGACGAAAATTTCCTGCATATGCAATTGGCAATACAACTGAAAGAGTCTACCTTCAATTTTGGAACGGGCACACTTGCAGATCGGTTTCTTTCGAGCTCCTTAGCCACTCGTCAGTGCAAGAGAGTGACCATCATCGACCTAAAGTCAATGATATTCCATATTTGAAAATCGAAATTCTTTCAGAGTGTTTCATTACTCGTTTTAAGTTGTAACGAACATAAAAAATGTTACTCCATCTAGTGGACGAGTTACTAACCAACTGCATATCCGAAATTTGCCCGATTCCTCTGAATATGGAAGTAAAACTTTATTAGCCAGTGGGGTATGCTTGAAGACAGGCAGTAAACAAATCTAAGGAAATGAACTTTAAACGTTCAAGCCTGTCTCGGATATACCTACACAGTAGCTTGAATGGACTGACACCTATCAGAAAACAACTACTCCACTGGCTAATACCACGAACGGCTCTGTAGGAAAACACATGACCGAAGCAGTTTGTGAAAAGAGCTCTTAATGAAAATGGACTCATTGGTTATAGATAAAAGGTAAGAACAAAATAGGATTAAAAAATTGAAAAAGTGTATTTATTATACACCTTGTTCCTATGAAAAAAGTTATATAGAAACCTCAAGACCCCTAGATGTGAGAAAAAAGAACATCATGAATATAAAAGAAGACAGATGGCAGAATAGGGGATATCACAGCATATTCTAAAATTATCTGGTTCACAGTGTAAAATAGAGTGAAACAAAAATTATCAACTAAGAAACTCATTAAATAATTCGAATATTATAAAATTATATGATAAAAGAGTATATTCGCATATAATCTTTCATCAGGTAACAAGTGTATTTCAAATAGCTTTGTGGAAATGGACTACTCCTTATGCTACTCGCAATAGCAATTATACCTCTTAGACTTCCCATCCCCACTACGAATTTAATCAAGGATTCCATAAACTATAATGGTGGTAAATTGTTCAATCATTCACCATTAGAAATGAGATCTGCAACTTTAAGCAACATTCATTTTAAAAAGGCGTTGAAGAACCTACTTGTTGATAGACCCTATTATAGTTTGGATGAGTATTTTAGCGAATCCTTTCAACAATATATTAGCAATTTATTCTTTGTACTATCACTTTATTCATGGTGGTATTTTATCTGTACATTTTTAGATTTTTTTTATATTTATATTTATACATTTTTGAAACTTTTTTATATCTACATTTATACTTTTCTAGTACTTTTTTTATATAACACTGTATTTCTTGGACTATGTTAATAAGATGGAAATCTTTGGACAATAAAGTATATTTTGATTTGATTTGGAATATAGTGTGAAACTAGTGATCCGACCCGGCTTCACAATTTATAGTTGTAATTTATCGTAAAACATATTTCAAGTCTTGATTAGTAGAATTTGGAAACTCTGGCATAAAATCCGAAGAAAACGCTTTTTTCTCACCTGAACCATATAACCGTCTTTCTACGCACGTTTCGCTAACCAAGTTAGCATCATGACTAAGACTCAGTCAAAAGAAGATATTTTTGTTTTGGTGAGGGAAAAAGTTTTTTCAATAGTTCGGGTCCACAGTTAACACATTCAACAAATTTCTTTATATAACAACTTCTGCTCCTGCGACTTCTTCCTTATGACTACAAGATATAATTCAGATTTTCAGGTTTTCATATCTACTCAAATGTCTTTTACTATGGAGGAAATCAGAGTTTCTTTTTTGGCGTTTTTTGGGCATTTTCACCTTCTACAATCTGCATAATCTAAAAAAAAGTTGAATGACGAACTTTTAATAGGTGTAGAATATAATTTGTTTTTTTTTATCTGATACTCAGCATCTTCAGTAACTATCTTGATATATGAATTTATATCAAACAAATATCCACTATTATCCACAGGAAAAATAAAATATCAGAAATACACGTATTTTGTATTTATCTAGAGATTGTTCTACACTTTCCACAAATCACAAAAATCAAAATATGCACAAACATTGTTATCCTAATTGATTCAAAATGATAAAACAAACAATATTGTCAGTTTTCTTTTCAGAATCGAACAGGTATAAAATCGACATCACACAATATCATTAAAAATTTACGAACAGAAATGATAATTCCTATTACCTAATAAAATTCAGAAGTGATGGTTTGTTTGTATTAAAATCGAATAACTAAAACCTATTGTACAGCAAAAAAAAAGGCAATTATCCTGAACTGATGTTAATACTGTGTTGCAGGAATATTCAAAAGTAATGCATCCCATTCTCTATTTGGTTTAATCTTTTTCATACTGATAAATAAATTCATGAGGCTAGCACAAAATGTTCAGTAGATTTCAATGGAATGCTAATTGACAATTTTTACATTGATACAAGTCTAGTTTTACTATTTTTACAAATTGATGAAAGTGATGCAAGACCTAGAATAAACAAAATTAAATGTAGGAGTGCAAAATAATATGACAACTGTCAAATTTCCAAGTAAGTTCTGAAACAAGCCAGAGGCCAAAGAGTCATCTTAAATTTTATAAAAATCCCTTAAAAATAATGTTCACGTCATCACATCAAATATACAAACTAATTATCAGCAAGGTTAAGCATAATCACTGGCGACTATAGGGAAAATCCCTCTTAATAAAAGTGTCGAAAAAAGTTTGGAAGAACTAACTTTATCTCCTTACCAATCAATCATTATATTTTGGCAATGAATTTACATATTCCTAAGAAAATCGTCTTCAAATGAAAACAAAATATAATTTGCCATACACTATTCTCAAAAAAATACCCATAATATATACAAATAGAGGTGAACATAATAAAAGGTGAATAACACTGACACCATTTCTTTAATAAATATCATAGTGACAGCATCTTTAATAATTCAAAAATAAATAAAAGTTAGCAAACTCCTTACGACCCTTTTGATTGAAATATAAGAGTGAGATAGAATTGACTGACTTTCAGGTTGTGAAAAATGAGGTATTTGCTTTCATGGAAGATGCTACAAAAAAAAATAAGACATTAATTTTTATCTATAACTATTTCTTCCTTATTATGCACATCACTTCATCTAGATGGTGATAATTTTATTATAACTTTTATTAGTGATCGATAATTTACCACCACGAAATTAAGTCTTCGATACTGAATGAGGGATTTAACTACTACTTAAATCCCTCTTCAACACTGCCAGACTTCAACACAACACTTCAAGCGAGAGTTTACTTTAATTTTTCAACTCAATGTCTTTTCTGGGCCTATGATAACCTCCCATTTCCTTCAAAGCCATTTAGGGCGCTAGAACAGAAAATTGACTTAACAAAAAGAAAAAAAAACATTAAATTTCTACAAGGAATAAGAAGCTAACAAAAATTAAATAACGTCATTAAGAAGTTCTCAAGAAAAATTGTTTTTGAAAACATTTAATCATTTACCAAAATATCCAAATGAATAAACAAAAACTCCCCTTCCGATATATGTTATTAGATCTTAGAATAACTCCATCTGTAGTATATATTTTTAAAACCATCGATTCACATTTGATTTCTGTTCCTGAAAAGCTTGCCTAGATATCAATAAAACATTTTCAATGTGATTCATTCAACTAATAGAATAAAACTCAAGTCGTCTGATCTACCTCACTCAAAAAATGTAATGATTTGTTACACCCTTTTTTTAACGTTTGTTGGAAGTATTTAAAATTGGGTTTGGTGACACCTAAAATCTAAGGAAAATCATAAATAGAGAAGATAGAGATACCTAAAAAAAAAATAATTAGATGCCGTTCGAGCATGTAAGGTAAGTCCTTGAGCTTCACTAAAACAACTAACCTCATTTATAGGCCGGAATGTACACAAAAAAAGGCTGCAATTGTAATGGATGTTATTACATAAATCACTATTTCACTGACCAGAGAATCAAGATGCATTCAGTCAATGATAATCGGTAATATTAAAGTTAATAATGATTATGACTACTTAACATGCTCAAAAGAGCTCATTTGTGTTGTTCGACTAAGTTAAATGGATTCAACTAATTACCTTTTCATGATAAGCCTTCTGAAAATGTTCAAAGTAAACAAAGATATTAAATATATCAGTCTTATGATAGAAGGAAAATGTACATAAGCTTGAAAAAAAAGTAACTACGATTTTGGAGTAACTCCTTCCAGTATTCATGGAATCACTCATTTCTTACGGTATCACTAAATTGAGATCTACAGAACAGTATAACAAACAGTGAACAAGTATTTAAAAAAAACCTTATCATTTTATCCATATTACACTAATCTGTTGAGTCTTTCACATTACTTCAGCGTTATTAGTAGAGAATATAAAAAAGTAGAATACATGTATAAATGACTAGGTTAAAATAATATGGTAGCCATAAAAACAATTCTGTTACAATATTGAGAGGACATATTGAATGATTGTTGAATAAAAATTATGAGAGATATTTCTATTTCGTAAGATTGGTATAGAATGAAGTTTAAATCCATGTTGGTCAAATATTTGTATCAACTTCGGGGATACACTTAGCATTAAAAAATAGTAATCATTGTTTAATCACCTCTACTTCGTAATGAATTACTGAATATGTATACACATTGTGAGAAATGACAAATAACTCAAATAAATCTCAAGAGTCTTTAATATATTATGGTATACACAAATACAGAGTATGTTTACTGTCCAAAAGTTGTTCTGTGGTACCTCATTCAATGCAGTTGCTATCAAGCAAATCCTGGAATTTCTTGTACAGTATTCCCGATTCGTTTTTTCAAGGAAAAATAAGTTGGCAGACATAGCTGATACTTTATTATAAATATTATAGAGAATTGAAATACATAATATTTGAGTTTCTTGCTATTCTACTGTTGATTTAGCCCTTCTTAGTAAATATATGTAACCATTAAGTTGTTTTCCATAGAAAAGCCTACTCAAGTTTTACATATAACCTGTATAACTTAATTCTTTTATTTTCTAGTTAGTATGGTGTATATATTATAGAAAACCCTTTGTGTGTTCAGTTATTATTATTTTTTTAACTTGGTACCACTGCTAAGATTTCACATTAATTTTCATCAGATCAAAATATGAATGTAAACATACAAAGTACCACTGTATGTTGATCCACATATTTAATGTCATTTGAATATAGGCGCTGCTATTGAATAACAATTGTGCGAGGTATAATGAATACTTTTATAACTAAAAATATCTTCATGTATGAATTGAAGGGGTTATATTTTTTGGAGTAATTAATTTTTGGGTATGTAGTCTCATATCATAAAATTTTCAAACATATCTCACGAATAGCTTAAATGCCTATGTTGAAATTTTACGACCAGCATGTGTTAAACATCACAATAATATTCACTGCCACATATAATTTCATTCAAATGTTTTCCTGAAATTGTACAGAAATCGAAAAACCCTAAATTTTTCCTAAAAGCATGTGTCACTTATTAAGCAATAGACTATGATGAGACAAATCAATCTAATCAAATCAATAAAACTATTAAAAACCCAATCTCATCTTGAAACCCAATCACTCAGTTGAAACATCTTTCATAACTTCAATCTGAAAAAATAATAAAAAAATATTGCGAGACAAATGATACAGTTGCAGCCTTTCCTCAAATCCGGCACCTAATAATAATCATATTATCAAAGTTCAGTCACACGATCAAATAAATAAAACTACACTACTGCCGATATACCGCCGGCATTGTTACACCGTTTCCGGGTTTCACATAATCCCCAATCATCAAGCTAGTACTGACTGGATAGTTCGTCATGACAAGAGGCTGCTGTTGGTGTGTTGGGGAGGTGAAGAGAGATGGTGAGATGGCACCGCCAATAAGTTGAGCTGTATGAGTCGAAGTGGGGCTGGCTGCTACCCGACCTCGTCCAGTACTGGATATACACCCTGGATGAATGTTGGGTTGTGATGCATCTAGTGTGAGAGAATGAGGTGATTATATCATGTGATGTTATGAAATGATATCATGAAAGCTTTCAGCAGTTAGGTAGTTTTAGCTAATTGATACTCACTCTAGAATTCAGTGTCACTATTTTTATTCGGGTTTAAAGGCCGTTGATGTTTGGAATTTCTTCCTGACGTTTCGCTGGCAATCGAGGGCCTTCAAACCCGAATAAAAATAGTGACACTGAAAATTTCGTTCGCGGAAACCTCAAAAATTTTGTTGTTCTAGAACTTTTCACTGGTTTTGTTTTAAGATTTCTGTCATTCATCATTCAATATCAATGAAACATAAGTATAAGGCCTTTGTTAAACCCTGAAGTTCAAATTTTAACTGGAGAGATGAACAAATCAAGCAAAGGAAAGATGTATGATTATTTATGAAGTTATAACTCTGAAAGTGATTTTTTATACAGCAAAAACATAACCTCTGGAAAGCTTTTGACTATACAATGAGTGTACTCTTAAAAAAAGACCTTGAGGGTTACGATCATATAGTTACCGTTATCAATAGAGCATATGATCACGTGATTAAAAATAAAAATAATACTATTGAGTGAAAATTCGAATGAAATTTTGCGCCTAAAATGTAACCATAGGCTGTCAATTGTCAGTTTAATGAAACTGAGGTTAGGAATTATATGAGATACATTTTTGTTGTATTTTCATGTATCTGTACTATAAAATGATCTATAAAATATTGTTTCAGTGTATACCACTGTATCCTTATGAATTTTGTTTATAATATATTATGCTGCCAGGTGACAAATTTACTTTATTTGAAAGCAGAATAAAGACGCATTCGTGCTTATCCGAATATTCACATTTTCATTGCCAATTGCAAGTCGCAAAATAACCAATGCATTGAGTATTCATATTTGTAAGGCACATTATCTTGCACACATATTGAATGAGGTTTCTAGGCGACTCTCAACGAAAGATAAAGTGAGGACTAAAGGAACAGTTTGTTATTACGAAATGTAATCCCAAGCTGGGTACATTATTAAAGTCAATCTTTTATCTGTTCCGGGAGCAGGGCCACTTTAATGTCATCATTAAAATTATCCAAGAAATACAACACCCTATGAAACAATTTATTGAGCATATTCCTACAGCTCAATAAAAGTTGCAATAACAAAGTGCAAAAAGTTTTTGAAAATGTATTCAGTTAAACCCAATATATGAACAAAATTGAATTTTTGGTTTTTCCTATATCTGGTGAAGTAAGAGGGCTACCTCAGATGTTTAAATATCATGATTAATGTGCTTCATAATAAGCAACTTTGCATTCATTTAACCACTTTTATATCTCTCACTGTTTTCGAGACCCCATCTTATCATTTTAATTTCACTTCTAGCTCAGTTAATTCAGGATCTACAGAGCCTAAATGGAAATTAGAGTAGTGTGCTAACATTTTTGACAGGTATGAGCAAAAGGTATGATTTCTATAGCACTGAACGACCATATCAATCTCGGCACCAGCACACTGACAAAATAAAAACAAGTTACACGAAAAGAGTTGAATAGTTATTAGGCTCACATATTCTCATTTCCCTGATAAGGTTGTGGAATACACTTATACTTCTTTAGCTTTCTATGGAAACTGATTATTAAAAAAAAAATATTGGATTATATCTGACAGACATTTATGCAAGATACCTAGCAGGGTGTTTTACAGATGTGCCTTGTTCATCCAGCAGCAGGACACATTGAAATCAATCAAGTAGATCACCTATAGACCGGTTTCGAGGTATTAGGATCCTACCCAAATAACAATGTGCCTGGTGCTCAATTAATTTTAACACGACTCGACTGCATGTATGAAACCTTCATCTGGGAGAAAAAGTGTTAACTAATAACAGCTGCATCTCCTGAACAAAGTCCCAAGCGGAGAAGAAACATCCCATCCATACGTAGAAAAAAAATAAATATTTTGTAACGTTCATCCCTCCCAACTACATACACCGTAGGTTCTGGTAAATGCCTACCGGAAAACAACTACTTCCTCGACTAATACCGCGTAGGATATTGAAATATCCGACAGACCTCACAGAGGTTAATCTTGAGACTTGATTGAAAAAGTTGAAATACATTATTCAACGCATCCATATTTATAACAGATACGAATTAAAGATGACAGTGGATACGAATGAATCATAGAATCAAAAAACATATTTGGAATCACAGAACATTTGTGATAGTCATTTTATTTACAAAAATTTTGCTGAATTCGGTCAAGCATGGATGCGTCTTTTGTGGAGTTCACATGGAGCATATCATTGAATGATGTGGTGCTAGAGTTTTTCAATACTAGAGTATGTCATACTCTGCATTCAGTTTATAAACGCAAGCAAGACGAAATCATATTGGGGTAATTGCGAAAAGAGTTGGATTTTACAGGTCCAAGACATTATCAAATGATTTCAAATAGTCATATGTTTTTTTGATATCTCAAATAAATGTTGAAAGTGACATGTTCATATTTTTGTTGTTACCTGAAATCTACTACCATGATCTTGAGTATTGAAAGCATTTTCACTACCTCTTAAAAATACCCCTCAATTCATCTCCATTTTCACTAATAGTATCCTTTTAGTGCTTCTCTGCTTTGCTCTATTAAATGATTTGAATTTATTTATGTATTTTTTGTTAGATTTGAACGACCTTTGAGAAGTCAGCATATATAAACTGAGACTTACATTTTTAAACTCAGCTGCCGATTCAAAAAATTCTTGAATTCCTAAATGATCCATTAACAGCAGTGGATACATGATGAAGTCCATGAAGAATAAATACATCTAGCTCACACAAATTTGTAAGAAGCAGAATTGTTTTTCCATGATTAACTTATTTTATAGAAAACTGTTCAGCATTCATGGCAAATTTTGTGATCATATTTGCAATGGTAGTGAATAAATTGAATAACTTTCCACGAATTTGTATAAAAAATGTGAATGATGTGTTTACCATCTCGAAAATAAAAGTTGAGATTGAAGATTTCCCAAAATTAAATACTAAAATAAAAACGAAGAAATGATACAATTTCTATACAACAAATGAATTTAAGGGTTTATGAAGATGCATTACCCCTAAATGTAAGGATACTGTAACCATGGTGTTTATTCTTATTTTGAAATAATCGTAAATTCCTGCCGGAATGTAACTACTTTCCAGGCTAATGCCTTGCCGTAACAGCTCCACCTCGTGAACAAAGCTTCAATCGGGAAATAAATATTCCATGTACTAATACTCTAACAGAGATTAAAACGTGTCTGGAGACTATTGAGGAGAGATACATACATACAAGAAAATAAATATTTTGAAATAAAATTATCAAACATTTATCTCTCCCAACTACCTTCACAGTAGGTTCTAGTAAATGCCTGCTGGAGTAATGAGAAACATCCGCAGGACTTACCTCTGTGAGATATCTTGCATAAATTCAATATCCAGCAAGATATTAGCAAGGGAATTATTTGTTTTCCAGCAGGCATTTCCCAGAACCCACTTTGTGGGTAGTTGTACGTATGTACCTCTCCTCAATACAGTCCTCAGACACGTTTTAATTTGTTAAAGAATTGGTATATGGGATGTTTCTTCCCCGCTGAGGGCTTTGTTCATGAGATGAAGTTACCAGGTAACAATCTTTCTCTTAGACGAAGGTTTCATATATGCAACGGAGCCGCGTTGAAATTATCGAGTCTCAGGCACTTTGCTGTCTGGGTCGGATCTGCCCTGTACTGATGAGAGATAATACCTCGAAACCGGTCTGTAGATGAAATGCTCGAATTATTTCAGCATGATCCTGCTGCTGAGGAACGAGAAACATCTGCGAGTTTAACCTCTATGAGGTATCTTGCATAAATGTCTGTCGGATATAATTCAATATCCAACGAGGTATTATCCAGGAAAGTAGTTGTTTTCCGGCAGGCATTCACCACATCCTACTGTGAAGGTAGTTGGGAGAGATGCATGTTTTGAATTATTTGTATTTCGAAATATTAATTTTCTTGTACATATGAATCTCTCTTCGATACAGTCTTCAAACACGTTTTGATCTCAGTCAATTTTAGAGAATTTTTTTTTTAATTCTTCTGAACATCATAGTACAGATGAGCCCGGAACGTGGTCATTCAAACAAAGCTAGCTCATGATAGTACATACTGACTAACTTCAGCCAAGAGCAACTACTGAAATTTTTCATGATATTATGGCCTAACACTACCCCTACATATCCAGTCGATAAAACTATTGTGAGTAGATTCACAAATGAAAACAAATCCTATGAAAGTTGCTCATCAGAAATCGAAACACTACCACTCATATTTTTGAACATCTAACAAGAGTTTCAGGCAAAACATTTCTTCTTCACATAGGAAATTATTATATAGCACTGGATGGTTTGACAAAGAAAATAAAAACCCATGACTGCATACGATTCCATAAGACCTTTGCTAAAGCAATTCACAAGTCATAAACAAGTTGCTGCAGTAAAAATAGAGATGGCCTTTACATTGTTTTTGCTGCTGAATGTTTTTCAATTCTCTATAGCAATGTATGAAGTATTCAGTTGTTTGTTTTACTTCAAATTCTAATATTTAAAATATGAATTCTGATCTAATTATATCGGCAAAAATAATTATTTTCGATTACCTACTCCATAAAAAATTATCAGTTACTAGGTATATGAGAATGAGGTATCAACGAACATTCCTTGAAAGCTAGCATCACACTGTGGTGTTGGCTTTTATTTTCTAATAGTTCACGTTATACTTTTGTCTTTCTTTCTAGAATCTAAGTATATTTTTTGCAGAGTAATGTTTTGGGTTCTTAATAATAAAGTAAAACATATCTATGGTTTCACCAGTTTAATGAAGATTACTTGAAATTCAATTTAGGTGAACGCGATCAAGGTTCAATGAAGAATATGATTGTTACATTGTCAATATATTGATGATTCATATCTAAGACAGCTGCTCTATTAAAAAAGTAGTAGTTTTCTTCAATTCAAGTATTTCTCAGTGGTAGAGAAATATGTATTGATACTACTGGTTTTTCTTCTTGATTTTCTTCTTTGTATAACCTTCATAGGTTACAGAATTCACTCAGGAAATTATTTAAAAAAATTACTTTTCAATTCAATTTATAAATAACTATCAACTCTTCTATTTTTTTCATAACTATGCAAAGAAAAACCATTCCCAAGTAATGTGTATTTATAACTGATTCACATTTTGGCTTTACTTTTAATTTTCTTCTAGTTTACCTATTTCATCTTTTAACAGAATTTGGTTGAAATCAATCAATGAATATCCACTTTATCTAACCTAAAACAATTCTCACTTGCTTGAATACAACTTTGTGAAAATTTTGAAAGGTATTCAATACCCCTTATCGTAAACGAGTGATTTTATTACCAATAATTTGAAAGAAGTAATCTAATACTATATAAAAACAGTTTTAGTTTGATCGATTTCTGAAAGTATAATGTTTATTTCTGAAACCTTCTACTATTCCACAATACAAATGCCAAGACTACATATATGTTGAATAAAGCCATTTATTACTTTTCAGACTACTTTATACTTTGAACTTAATAGTAACAATTGTTATTGTTTACTCTAAAAAAGAATAACTGGTTCTGACTAAGGTTTTTAAGATAGAAAGAGGAAACATTGTATTGGCTATCCTTTGGACAATATTACTGGCTGGAAACATTTCTTGCAGTAGGCTCATCTTCTCAACTCGAAATTTAAGTACAGTTTATTCCTGATAAGACATATGGCATGGAAAACTCACCTCCCATATGCTGAGAATCTACTAAGGCAATAAGATTACTAGCCATTAGATTATTGTTCAACAACGTCTGAGTGGTATCCATCGAAACTTCTCCTAGGCCATTTACTGACATACCGTTCACCATGTTAACAGCATTGCGAACTCCTTGGGCATCCAATTGGCTCCAATAACTTTCACTTGGCGATACATTGGCAACACCTGAAAAATAGTTGTGATGCATTATTTGGAACTTGTGGTGTATAACTTCTTTGATCAATTACCCAAACACCAAACTAATATTTTTGCATTCGACGCGCGTTTCGCCAACAAAGTTAGCATCCTCAGGAAATTGGACCAATTTTCTTCTCCTGAGGATGCTAACTTT
>WOGP01006011.1:0-12690 GCA_015342065.1 Leptinotarsa undecemlineata | reverse complement strand
CTAAAAGGAATTCACTGACACTGTAATAAGCCTTAGACAGGAGCAAATTTTTAACTTCTCTTTTAAATGACATCAAACACATGGTTTTAAAGTGATGAGGTAGGTGATTGAATAATTTTATTCCCATATATTTGGGTGACTGTTCAAATTTAGAGGATCTGTGTCTAGGAATACTTGAAAATTTTTCATTTCTGGTTGAGTAACTGTGGTAAGAAGAATTTGTGTTGTTGAATTATCATGGATGTATAGTAAGCATTTAAATATGTAAATACAAGGGAATGGCATTTGATATAAAACCACAACAATTGTTTCACTATACTGTATGAACACCCCTGAGGAAGCCAATGTATAGTCAGACAAATGTTCCAGTTTTGTGAAATGTTCAGTGAAAATCTCTCAATATAGTTTCAATATAAACCACAGTAAGTTAACTTCTTGAAGCATACCAGAACAAAATACGTGTGACGTGTGTTTTGTTGATGTTAACATAATCAGAACTAAAACTAGCCAAGAATTTTAATCATCTCCAAAGGTATGGTCCAGAAGCAACCAAAAAGCAAAAATTTTGACAACTGTTACCTGAAAGACCATGAATTAGTAGTCATTATTGGGACATATTCACATTCCATTTTAAGAAGTATTTTCAACGACCATTTGATAGAATAAGTTAAGGACTGATAGTTTTGAGCCCCAAAAAGAAACTTTTGTCATTTAAGGTGCCAATTTTTATACTGAAGCGGAGTAATTCTACCCTTTGCTCTACATATTATTGTTAAGCTTGTTATATATTTTATAATATGGCAGTATTGAAATTTGGTTCACCAATTTTCTGAAAACCATGTTTCATAAATATGGTAGCAGCAGTTAGTTTTGGAGTGCATTACCGGAATGATTTGTGTTGGAATATCTCTCTAATGGTGCCAGCAAAATGTGTTCCGAGAGACAATATTTTGTTATTGTATAAAAAAAGTGTTTTTTAATACAACCATATTATATTTTCACTTCAAGAGTTGTGTCCTTTTGTTGCCTTAACAGATATGCTTCCTTATTCTTTTCTAATTCGAGTTTATCTATAGGTAGATCCATATGTATAATCTTATGTCTATGCATATATTACATTTTTGTGTGAGTTATGTCACTAGACATTTTTTCTTTGGCAATTGAAATATATTTTTGATTGATTGATATTGATATTTTTTAAGCAAATCTTAATGGGATAAGGAGATTATATCATGAACAACTGCTTCTACACTATGGATGAATTCTTCAATTTGATTGTGTAACTAGACGTCTATATTCACGTGCTCATTCACCAATAAAATTTTTGTTATTGTGTTATGTGCACATTTTATGTTAAGAAACAATTCATTTCATTTTCTTTTTTTTTCTGATTGATTTGGTTGTTACTTGATGAAGATCCATAGTAATTTCATAAAGTAAACTTTACGATTTGATCTCCACAAAGTTTGTGGAGGTGTAGTTTATGAAATTATTTTCTTTTCTTATTTATATAAATATTTAGGTATTCACCTAATTAGGAAGTATAATTTCATTTTGTGAAAATTTCGTTATATGTTTCGACTAATCCAATAAGATTTTTTCATTTATGCTTTTAAAAATTATTTCATATACAATTTCCAACAAAGATTAAATGTCTATAATATTCTGTGAATAAAAAAAACAGGCTGAGAGTAGATCCCTCAGGAATGCCACATATAAAAGATGTAATAGTGTAATGTTTGGTTTTTCAGATAATACAGATAACAAAATTACTAGGTCTCTGACGGAAATCCATATTCGATTGCTTGAAATCCAGAGTCAAATTGAAATCTTAGAAAACCCCATTCTACGTGAAGTATACATAAGGAGACAGTCAGAAGTAGATCCGGTTGACACAAAAGGCAAACCCCAAGTATGGCTAGTTTTCAATGAGGGCACAGCACAAGAACATATCTCGTTTTTGCAACAGGTTGCAAATTGTTATCCGACTGAATCCCTAAAATTTTCCACTAGCCTAGCGAAAATGCTTGAAACAACCAACTCGGGAGATGTTTACCTGCTGAATGAAAGTGTCCACAATATCCGTACAACTGGAGCCTTGGAAAAAGGAGGAGTACTTCATGGCATTGGCTCGAATAAAAAAATTATCCTCACTTCAACCATCGAAGACGTAATGCTTGACTTTAAAGAAGACACTGTTATTTTGGAAAATTTGACTATAGATACTAGAGCTGCTCAATGTGGGATACTAGTTCGAAAAGGCAGGTGTGTTCTGAAGAACTGTCGAATCCTGGGCGACGGTAAATCTTCAACATACCAGGGTATCATTGTGTTATCTGGCGCCCAATTGGAGTTGCAGAGTTGCGAAATATCTGGATATTCCACCGGCATTGTTGGGAACAGTGGTTCGAGAATAGAGCTGAGAAATTGCGATGTGCATCATATGGATTATGGGATGAAGGTTTTTGACGATTGCATCGTTGAGTTGGAAAACACAATTATCAGAGAATGTATGGAGACTGGCTTCACCTTGGAGACGGTGAAATCTGAGGTTAGCGTTGGAAATTTTGACACATTGAAGTTGTGAGTATTTTTTGTACCATATTAATTTTTTTCCATTCAATTCAAGCCCCTCTCCATTAATGTATTTATCATTTTTTTGTGATATCTGCTAATAATAGCAAGCTCATCGTGGCAGATTTATTAATAGAATTATTTATGAATACAATACTTTCTCACACAGAAGGTTATACATTTATTTGTTCCATTGATCTAATACATTGCCATATTGGAATGGAAATATTTTGAATATGGGTTCAACTATTTCAAGGGTTGTCTTATTAGCAAAATAATTAACAAGACGAAAACTCATATTGAGTTGGTCATTGATGAAGAGCAAGAAAATCATCGGCACTAGAATTGAACCTTGCGCTACCCCAGCGTAAACAATTTTTCTAAAACTTTTATGATTACGCAGTAAAGTGAAAGTTACTTACATAACTCACAGCAAAATGAATAGAATTTCTGGCTGCCCACAATTATTCTTTAATTCAGAATGTTGATATGACACAGAGACTGAATAAACATTTATAAAAGGGGGTTCTTGTTTTGAGTGTTACAGAAAAGATAAATTAACTCATTTGTTTATTCAAGTAACATTGTATGATATTTTCACTGGTCAAATCTCACAATAAAGTGATACTTGAATAACGAATAAGGATTTTCATCAAGTATCAGCCAATTCCATCACACATCTCATTCATGAAGGTTAATATGATATTACTCTTCTTGTTCCCTAGATTGAAAACTGTAACAATCATTTCCTTCAAATATCCTTTAAAATTTTTTCTATGGAAAAAAGAGACTGAAAAAATCAAATTACATTTTAAAGGAATAAAGATTATTTTTTGAATTTAATGTATCTTTTGCCAAAGGTCATTACTATTCTTGACTTATGGTCTAATTAATTGGGGCCATTCTTGATACACTCAGTCAATACTTAAAAAAGAGCCATTAGAACTCTGGCTGGTATAACCCAGACTGATAGCTGACATTTCCGTCAGCGTTGTGTCAGAACATGCATTTGTACATACTTAATGGAGATACACACAAGTAACCGACTAGAATGAGATCTCATATCGCTATTTCCAATAATACTAACAAAATACTAATAACAAACTTATTGGTATCAGATTATTCAACTCCTACCAGACTTTACCAAAGAAGCTCCAATAGCCATGTTTAAAGCAAAACTGAAAACTCACTTATAATGACAGTATTATGACATCTCTGAATTTAGATTTCCTTAATGTTAGTTGATAAACTGTGTATTATATTGAATATGGAAATTAATTTTCTAAACTTTATAAATTTTGAAATTTGGAATTCGAATATCGGTGTCGTGAAAATTTATATTAATTACTGTGAAATCTAATATCTATATTTTAACCCTAAACATTAAACAATATTTATTTAGATTTAGGATTAGTTGTAGTCAATGACAATGACACTGTGCCCTGTAATATTGATAAATGAAGTACATTATATTACATTTAGATAAAATGAAAATATTAGAAAGTTAGTCTTTAGTTATTCAGATTGATATAAAGGTGAGAGTACCAAATAATTTGGAAGATTTCTTTATTCCCGGCTATTATTTGACTTTAAAGAAGAACAAGCGCTTTCTTTGAATAATGTCATTTCGTGGCACCTGAGTGCTTATCAAATCATATGTGGAATATTAATATGTCGATGTCAGCAATATATTTTCAATATTCTATAAGTGGGACTAGATCAATTCTCACAAATTAATGAAATTTTTATTTCTATTATCATTCTATTGGATTCAAGAGCATGGACTTACAAATGACTCCTGCTAGCATAATGAAAGCTCAAATTTGGGGTCTCTAATTCACTCTTAGATGGCGTTTTCGTAAGGATCATCTTGAGTTTGTTGGACTTCGACATAGACTTGATTTGATGCTTTATATGGATGATGTATGTGTTTCCTCCCCTAACATAATCTTTAAAAGTATTTTTGAATATTAAAGTACATGAAACTCAATTTTTGATATTGTAAAATGATGCTCTCCACCTTGTTTATATTATTTTCAATTCTTTACCGTCTGATTTCTCGCACGATCGAAGATATTGCATCAAAAGTTTGTTTAAGAATCTGACATTGCCATTTCTTTGACCTCAAAATATTAATTCACTTCGGACACTTTGTTTGTATCGGTCCTTCTTTCAGAATTTGTGGTGTAAAATATGCTGACGTCACTGGTACCAACAATGCAAAAGGAGATGTTATGATTCTAAAAAAACAACAGTTGAAACCTGTTGAAGACTTGTTCGCCAATCCGGATCTGGATCCAACTATTATTGAATCGGATAGTGATGAAGATACACTATTGGAAAATTGATATTATTATATTTTATATTGTTATACTCATGTTAGCTTTAATTTTTGGGGCAATAAAAATATTTTTTTTAACAGTACCTGTTTAAATTGAAACAAACGTTATTAGTATTAATTTATTCAGCAAGTTCTTCTGGTAATACAAGACCACACATATTTACAGTCACTTATATTATAATAATATTTCAACTATAAGTTATTGTGTAATTGTGCAGTTTATATGTAAATTATAAAATTGAGCTGAAATGTCTCCTTTCCCAGTCCGCTTAATATGTTCAATTTTCTTGTGGAAAGTGAAGACGAGGTTAGTAGTCATTGCATTTGAGTTTAATTTTTTCAAATATCACGAACTCTGAACTTTTTTGAGAAAAAAGGACGGTGCAAAAGCAGGACGGTATGTGCAATAGCTCTAACATATAATTCGTTTACAATTCAAATTGGTTCCAAAGCTTTGCAAAGAAGGGTTTAAAGATATTGAACTATCTTTGTAGTTATACACAGGGTGGGTCGCAAGCTGCAGGAATCTGAGCATAGCATACATACTAGATACTGCCAATGAAAAATGAATCAACCATTACTCACATTTCACATGAAAAAGTTCATAATATGTTATATTCAGTAATACATATCAAAACGCGACGTTTTTGTGAATTCCTCCTCATACTTGATTATATTTGAATATTTTTTAGTTGCCTTTTAAATAATCTTTGGCATCTTCCATCCTTTGAAATGTCACAGCAGCATTGCTGATTGCCGAGTTTTTAATATTGATTCATCGATAGTAAACCTGTGAAACTTTATCCCTTTCTGGTAAGTCAATATCCCAAATTACAATAGTCAAATTTCATATTGTATAGAAGATAAAAAAAATGTAAACTACATCGAAGAGTAAACTATGCTTCTATTATGAAATACCGAGAATTTTCACTAGGAAATTCAAAAATATAAAAACGATGATTTGTGAATGAATAAATTGGTTCATTAATAAGTAAAATGTCAGTTATATATAAACATTTATCTAGAAAATCTTGATAGGAAGAGTCCCTTTTACTATAAAAAATGTCCAAAGATACTATGCGCATTATCTTATGGATCAAATGGAAAAAATCAGTCACGATATCAGAAACTTAGTCTTCATTATAAGAATGCGTAACATAATTTTTTTTAAACATTTGTTGTAAAACAAATATTTTTCCAATGGGGTATCTGTTTTTAAGTGATTAACACTTCTGTGCTTTTTTCTTCCTACCCACCCTGGACCAAACTATTTAGTACAAAGATAGGTCTATACTCAAATTCTCTTGATTATTTTTGGCAGCGGAGAACGTACAGCAAATTGGTGCTCTTTTCAATAAATTATTAAACTAGATAGTGCTTCATCTATTCACCATTAAATCAACACCCTGGTTTTAAGAAATCACTAATTTAAACTAACCTAAGTACACATCTATTAAAGTAACATCGCTACAACTTTTGATAAACTCTTCCAAAGGATCAACTGATGGAAATTTAATTAAAATTGTTTCTAGACGTGCTGAAAACCGGTCCAGGGCTGTTACAAACCCTGGCGGTTCACCCCAATACTCTACTAAAAAAGTATGGATAGAAAGGTCTTCTTTGGGGCCTGGTGAGCTGTCTTTGTCTGTTCGGTTTTTGTTGAGCGGCGGTTTCGTCAATTTCAACTGGATTCTCAGTAATTTCCGGACCTAATTCGTTTTTAACTTCGTCCTGCAGAGAATTTGGCTCCAGCTGTTTTTTTAGCGACTGCTTGATTTTGATCTCGAAGTCTTCAATTATCTCGCTGTCGTTATTTGCTTTTAAGTTTGTGTTCAATGCGTCGATGTTAGGGTCTATCTTGTTTGAAGGTTCTGTTTCCAATTCTTTCTTTGTTTTGTTGGTTTCAGCAGTATTTACATTATCTTCACTTTGTGTTTCCTTTCTTATCATTGGCACCTCTTTTCGAAACGTCCTGTTCAACTTCAGGGAATTATCGTGAATGACTGGGAATATTTCCACTTCTTTACTGATGTCTTTCACGGCCTGCGGTGCTTCAGTTTTTGCGTAGGGCTTTTTTTGGGAATTATTCTTAGGGTCAGACATTTTATAAATATCTTTCTTGGAAGCCGGTTTGTTCTTGGAATCCGTATATTTTTTCTGATTCGTTTCAGAAAGTTGCGTGAGTTTAGTCGAGGGCTTCATTTCCGTTTTTTGCTCCGCCGTAGAAGTTTCCAGAGTTTTCGAGTCACGATCCGAAGTTGCGTTTAGTTCAATTATGTCGAACATTGTTCCTGTAAGAGATGAGAAATAGTTTTGAATTAGTTTGGAATTCAGATGAGTATATAGACACAGACTGCAGAGTATTTAATAAAGTGAAAAGCTTCGTGTCTGACTGATGAATACTAAAGGCTTTCATAATGTGAACAACTTTGGAAACGTCGGGAGTTTTCAAATGAAAATGGAATATCAGGCTACATAAATTTATGAGGAAGGTTACTGGCTATCTAGCATTTAAGCTACGATTCTTAATTGGCCTTTAGTATTGTGATTTGTAAAGTAAGTCTGAAGAAAAACGATTGTTTTATTCGCGTGCGCTGTCGTTATGGTTAATAATTTTTAATTTCAATGCAGTACAAAAATATCAGTTTTGGGAGTCTGCTATACAATGTTCGCTGGTGATACCATGGTGAAAAATATATAAATATCGTTCGTGCCACTGTCGTTCGGTGTCAGTCTCTTAGGCTTAGTAACAGAACTGTTATCTCTAGCAGATAAATAGGACGCTAAAATTTAAGGAATATTATATAAGAACCTCTTCGAAAAAATTTACCTCAGGAGCTTTTGCTCTCAGAATGATTCCAAATGAACTGAGGTTCTAGTCTATCAAATGTACATAAAGCTTAGAGTTCCAAAAGTAAACTTAACACCGATAAAATATTCTGTGATTCACGATGGTTTGAAAATATCCAACAAAGTGCTTATGATAGAGTAGCTCAAATATCACCTTGTTGATAAGGTTTACTATACATTAACATACTTCCTGGATGACCATATTTTTTATTTTTTAACAATGTAAACCTATAATATTCCTTCTCCCCATTTCTCTGAGCCTAGGTTTGCGCAAACATTTCATTTAAACTTAGGTGGAGTCTTCGTGTAGGTATGCTTTTAACGTGATTTAATTTGTAGTATAGTTGACGTACAAAAGTGTTTGTGAACAAGATTTCTATTTCCTTAGGACATTAAACATGTATCTCATCATCACCACATGTATCTTTTATAAGTGAGCCACAATAAATAATTTTGTGTCTAAAAGTTATTGAAAAATTTTAGCATTATTATTAGGCAGGGATATTCATTCATACGGACGAAAATGATTTCATCAAGGCAGTTTTATGAAGATAAAATTTTGACTTCTATAACATGTTATTTGGACACATAGTCCAGTAGATAATGTAAAATTCAAATAATTCAACATTACTATTTACCGAACGGTCGGTGCGAGACGCGGTAATTTTGGCCACCGAAATAGAACCGAACATTCCCGAGAATAACCGATCTGTGAAATTGCGAGGAACCATGCCGCGCCTAGCTTTTTCGATTGATAAAATTAGTGCACACACAGTGTATTTTTATACTTTATTAATGAATTAAGAAATATAGGATAGTTATGCACTGATAGAGTGTACTATTTTACCAGGGCACGCGCGTAGAACCGCGGGGCGCAGCTAGTTCTATATTTAGAGAAAAAAATCTGTTGATTTTTTGCGTTCAGCTCCGCCTGATTTTCAATAGTGTTTCAGGCCTTTTAGGGAACCGATATAATTCGACGGCGCCTAATTGGATCTGGTTGTTATGAGTGTGTGAGCCCTGGCACTAACTAGATGATAGTTGCAAAAATTCCTATATATAGACTAGAATCGTGGCTGGGTGTTTCTTATTTCCTGATGGTTGGGGTAATAGGAACGAAGCCAGCCCATCAACAATGGAATAAAACAAGAAACCCTAAACCTGAACGATAATGTATTATGTGTTATGAGGACAACTACAGCACTGCATCCGTTGCCTTATCGCTTTTGATAATATCTACCGCAGACACAAAAAACCTGCGGATCACGGCCAAGAAATTTGGAAAGTGGCGAATGTCAAAGATTACATTCGTCGCAATTACTTACTATCTCAGAAAAGGCTGCGATTGAGTTTCTCACGATCCTTTTGAAAAAGCTGTATTTTAACATAAAAAGAGTAGCGACACTCAATTTTCCCAAAACTTATCTGAGAAATAGAATGCATTTGGTGTAATTTGATGATATATCGTCGAGGTGAAGAAATGCTAACCGTGGTGTGCCTCAGGACTTTATGCTGGATCCACTTATATTTATAATTCATTTTCCAAATCTTATCTCCAGGTTTTTGCATTTGTTACGCAAATGATACTTATCTTTCCCAAAACCGTGAAAATAACTTTATTTCGAACGAGTTCACCTTCCATTTCGTTTATTAGTCAGTAGTATAGTTCACAACTTGCTGAAACGTACGAAATTTTCTATAGATTCTCATACCCTATTCTACCCGATATCATACCCGATTCTCATTCGCCTATTATGCACTATTCAACTTTCATTTGAATTATGGAATTCTTCATTGACACTTCATTCATTAAGGGCTTTTTGAATTCAGAAACTGGTGGCTAGTGCGTAATACAAATTTTGGTGCTTAAAACTTTTCAACGGTTCAAAAATATGTACCATCCTTCAATCTATATGAATTTCATGAACATTCTAATAGTGTTCCTGAAATACATAAAATTAAGTGAGTCTGAACTCAGCTTTCTGATTTTGCCAGTGACAGTCGTTTAAAAAATGGAATTATCTCAGCTTCAATAACAAAGTGTGAAATCATTTCTTGAATGGCAATTACAACTCCATAGATGAATTTTAATAATGCGTATAATCAGTAACTTTTAAGTGCAGTTATGATCATTCTATATTCATTTAAAATCATTTTTCGATGGGTGACATGGAGATCATTTAATAGTGATTTTCACATATTGATAATATCTCAATTTCTAAACAATCATCTCATGTTCTTTTACATCAAATCAAATAAAGCAAAATTTAAGAAAGTATTATTGTTATCTTATCTCCAAAATTGATGTTTGAAACAGTTTATTTGTTTGATATGTTCGTTAACGGTTATCTGTATTCAAATATCAGAAAAATCAAGTAACAACAAAAGCTTTTGTTATCTGAGCGACCAACACTAAATGAGCAGAACAGATAAGAGTTACCGTTTTCGATGATACTAAATAGTTGACCTTGGCTTATCGCACTCGGATATTCAGCAGATATATCTTTATCGATTGATCCTTTTTGTCCATTACTGGAGACTGTAGTAGATATTTGTGCTACCTCAATTATAGGAGTAACGTTATCAGTAGTCACCCCTTCGACTGCTTTAGTTCCTGGTGGGGTTTCAGAAGATGATATTTTCAAGGAAGTTGACTCCGCGGCGGAAGATTCTGGTAGATTACTGGTCGTCATTTCCGTATCGTAATTGGTAGCTGCAAATATTTCCAATAAGACAAATATCAAAAACGTAATTTACGACAACCATGTAAATCACCTGACCTGAGTCCAATTGAGAAAACTCACCTGTATAAGTATCTTGTGTGATAATAGGTTTTTCGACCGCATGTGACTTTGCTGTGCTCTCTGTCGATCCTGCCATGAGGGTATCTTCAGTCTCTCTCCTGTGCCTTGTAGGCATTCCGTAGTCGACTTCTATGGTATTCAGTGTCCATATAGGAGTTTTCATGGTTCTACCGGTAGGGGCGCTGTATTCTGTCGGGGCGAAAACTGCTGTGGGAAACCCTCCAAGAAGTTTGGTCGATTTATCTTCAAAATCATCGTGAGGTATTGCGCAAGTTAACTGTTTGAGGATTTCTTCTCTGTCCTAGTAACAAGTTAATACTTCTTTAACTATATCTGTCTATTTTATAAACTGTTTTCAGGTTAATCGGCTGTCGCCCCCTTACGAACGGCAACCTTCAAAAGTAGAGACTTATGCGAGCTAAGGATTACCGAGGTCTTACTTTCCAACATGCAATTCCCAGTACGGGTTCAACGATTGGCAGTGAAAATCGATCGTCTGGCCTCCCGGCTCGAACCATCATTTCACCTGACGGCTACCGTCCCAAACATATATAAACCAAAACTGTGTAAATCATGTGGTTACAACCAAAGTCTTTGTTTTTTTCATCTGTATTATAGGATAAGAGGCAAATTTGATCCTCAGAATGGATATGTGGTAAATGGTACGAGAAAGAGAGTTAATTTGAGAATAATAGTTTATATTTGAGTATTATTACATTGTTGAAAAAATGCATGCCTCTTTTGGTAGTGGAGGTATATGAAAAAATCTAAAAGCTATTTTTGTCCACATCCCATTTGTTGGTGGATATTTTGAACATTTCATCATACTCTCCCTACTTGATGAGTTTCACTAATTCGGATTTCCATTGTCTAATATATAAAATGATTTGAAATCCCTGAAACAACTAAAAAAGAAGAATTAAAAATAAATAAACAATATAACAATTATATTAAGCAAAAAAACTTGAAATGAAATAATAGTGAAATAAAATACAAGTCAAAATAAAACTTGAACAAAAAAAAATAAAAAATACAAAATGAAAATAAAGATAAAAATAAAAAGTTGAGAGTTGTCAAGCCAACCTAGTTGAACTAAAGATGAAAATAAAAAGTTAAGAGATTTCAAGCCAAGTTAGTTCAACTAACTTGGCTTGAAATCTTTTAACTTTTAATTTTTATCTTTATTTTCATTTTGTATTTCTTTATTTTTTTATTTTTTATTTTTTGTTCAATGGTTTTATTTTTACTTGTATTTTATTTCACTATTATTTCATTTCAGTTTTTTTTGCTTAATATAAGTGTAATTTACAGCTATTTATTTTTAATTCTTTTTTTTTTAGTTGTTTCAGGGATTTCAAATCATTTTATACATTAGACTAATAGACAATGGAAGTTCGAACTAGTGAAATTCATCATGAAACATTGTCAATCACCTTCAAACATATTCCCCCTACCTTTCATAAGCCATAAAAATATCCCCATCTGTCTGTATACTATTTAGGGCTCACTTGTCATTTTTGTGTCAGGATGATATTGAATTAAGATATACAAATCTTTTTGATAATCATTATTTCTTTGGAATTCATCCATTGAACTGATCAACAAACGGAACACAATTTTGTTGGTTGAATTGACTTCAGTGCCTACAAAGTGTTTCTATAGCGTCGTTTTCAAGTCGTTACTGTCAATTGTTGATTTTTCATTCGCTTTGTTTTTAAACAACTATAATTCAAGTTCCAACATTTCTGAGAATATTAACAACTCAGTTATTTTGCTCAAGATATATGCACCGTATACGATGATATAGGTATGTAGGTACCTACGATATTTGATTGGAACGTGAAATCATTATATTTTATATTTCGATATTGAATGACACTTTTGCATTACCAGTGAGCTAGATATTGAGAATTTAATTTGGTTTGCAATTTACTCAGTTCAGTTCAATTTCTGAGAAAAGGTAGCCGTGTTTGATTGATACTGATTGAGCATGATGCTATACAAGGCCAATGCTATAAGGCTCGCACAAGTTTCGACAACTAGGGGTTGTCGTTCAAAGGGGTGCGACAGCTGGTTAACGGAAAACATTTTTTTTTCTAACAAATCATCAATAACATAATC
>WOGP01006010.1:0-12691 GCA_015342065.1 Leptinotarsa undecemlineata | reverse complement strand
ATAAAAATGAAATATATGTTTTTTTCATATCAAAAGAACCGATTTTTAACAGAAACGGACTAAGATTGAAATCACCCGATTTGTATTATTTTCTGTGATCGTTGATTTCATTTCAGAATCATTCAAGTTGAGTTTATTACTAATCAAATAGTGATTAACCTTCTTGGTAATGTTGATATTTCCATCCAGAAAATCATCGTTTCTAAAAAAAATAATGAATGAATTAAATAAATGTATTATGTCCTTTATCTGTAACTCTTTGCATTTGCCTGACAAGTAACTAGCCCAAATGTACAGAGCCATTCAATCCATTCTTTCTCATCATTAACAATATTTTTCTATGTATTGTTTCAATGGCCATTCTGATATGAAAAAAACATATATTTCATTTTTATTCCTGTCCAATTCATCTTAAAATTTTAGTTAAAACGGCTTCTGCATTAATTATATATTTTTACGAAAATGATAATAATTATGGAATGTTCACGTTGCTTCATCAGTCCAACTACTGAAAAATGTAAAATTATTATCATGGATAATTTTAATAATTTTCATCAACAGGTCAGTGTATTCATAGCATAGATCTGATTCAAATACCTTTCTCACACCAAACCTATAGAACTTTCTCTCCACACGTGTTCCTGATGATACTGATGAACTTGTTTAGCGAAACGTGCGTCGGGAGAAAAATAATATAGTAATGTAGGAAAAGTGTGTTCACTAGTGTTTTTTATTAACAACCTTTTTAGATAATTTCACCTCCTGCAATCTGAAAAAATAACAATTTTACACCTGTATAAAGTTTTTCATTACACTTATCATTCAATGAAAAACACTGATTTCCTTCATTAATCAAAGTTGATTTTCTTCAATATTTTCCTTGAATTTGGAAAAGCTTGCTTCAGTAAAGTTCAAAATTTCAAATTTATTGTCATCATTGTGCAATGATTTATCTATCTCTCTCTAATCAGGTGAAGATAACGAACATTGTCAAAAACAGGGAAATAGATTATTACAATGAATCCATCCATCATCTTAGTAATACTCTTAACAAAATGACAATTAAGTAAGTTCTTTTGAAATTTTGTTTGTGTCATTATAACATTTTTGTTGTTAAGTGTAGTAAATAAGACATTCAACACAATCTCAAAGAATATTTTTGACTTCAATTTATGGCCACGTGTTTAATTATCTTTTAATGATTAATAGTTTTGCTAGGTCGATTGCAAAATTTGAGCTCTCCTTACAAACAGATACCACTGTCTTTTAATAAGCGCCGAACATGTGTAAAGAATAAAATTACACATCTGGACCCAACTTTTGAATATGACACAGGATGCAAGGTATATAATGTTTTGTATGGTCGACCAGAACCCTTCACAAATCATATCCTACGTTACGTTTTAATTACGCAAGGACGTGTAACACGCTTCTTTGAAGTCGATGCACATTTCGTGTCTTGATATAAAAAAGTACCCTTTTGGTTGGGTACCTATTTCAGGACACGGCGATGAAGATGATGACAAATTGGAAATTTCTGTAATGCATTTGACATGAGTAGTACAAGAAGATATGCAGGTGTATAATTACCGGGGATAGTTCTACATCAAACATAATAAAATGAACCATAGATCATGAAACAGCAAAACCGTTGATTTTTCGTAGTTTTTATTAGAAAATGAGCATTTATATTGTCGCTATATATACGGGACATCCTTTGGAAAACTAGACGGCTTTCACATCAACACTAATTTATTTAATGAACATTGAAATTTGTTGTCCCAGTTTCGCATGAAATGGTAATTGTATATAACGGAAGCAGTTAAATTACGTGCAATTGGTAAAACACCGAATGAAATAGTTTATTTTGACGTACCTACTCATTTGGCAGTGTTTTTTCCGTTTCGTGTTGACAGATCATTAAATTGGCAACTTACGTCAGTCTGCAAATTATTACGGATGAGGCCATGATCGAAATGAAACTTACTGAGCTAACGGCATTTGTTGAAGTTTTATAATTTATATTTTCAAAAATCATTTTGTTTACTTTTCGAACAATCTAGCTAGATACCGGTCACACTTTTTGTCTAATGTGTTATTTCAGACATTACTAAACCTGACTTGAGTTTTCATTTCTCATCATTAATAATAATATTTTAATGAAGAAAAGAGAATTGAAACTTTCTATGTTTTTACCACTTTTATTTGTAACTAACATTACTGGAGTTTCGCCCTTTAAGGACATTTTCAAACTTATACATTAAACTAACAATGATTGATTACATTGGCCCTTATATAACACCATTTTAGGTAATAATAAAGGTACTTAGCTTGATTGAGTACCTGAATTTTGTTTACTAGTGACAATGTGGATATGCTAATTTGAAAACCGATGATTAAACTAAATCGATTTGATCATTTAGCAGTTTGCACCCGCAATGTTTATGCATTAATTCACCAATGAGTGTTCTACTCAGTTTAGAATCCCAAAAACATAACAATATTAAGAAATCTGACCATTCTGAAATATTTGACTCGGGGCCCTTGTTATATGAATTTCATTGAACCACTTTTGAGTATTCCCATGAAGAAATCTGCATCCTGGGAGGCCTATCAAGACAATTGAATAAGACACTTATTAAACTGGTGCAACTTTCTTTTTATCAATTATAATAAAAACCTAGTAATTAGTTTATTACAAACCATGGAAAGCGTGGGTAATTTTACGAACAATATAATATAATAGTTTTTATTCTTGATAAATACATACCACTCGCATATTTGATATTGCTTTATCTGAATTCCAAGATCTTTGACCAATCAAAATATTCATTAATTCATTCATAAAAACCGATATTACAGGAAATATCGATACGTCCATAAGATAATCAAATAAAACAATGCCAAGATATTCACAATAGCTCGTTCATGCTGTGAATATAGTCATCAAAATAGGTCCTTCATGTTCTCGATTCATCCCGAGTAATTTTACAATCTTCATTGCATATTCAATTGTCTGTCTCCAGAAGACAATATTCGTATGCAAATATGACTTTAAAAGAGCTATCGATTGAATAACAACAAGATATCGTATATACGCTATGCATTTGAGATATGTAATGGTGATGATGGGAACCAATAATTTAAAATGAATTGCGATTTAAGAGCTTCCACACGACCCTTTGTTATGGCTTTGACGTTGAGAATTCAGAGGGTTATTCGAGGATATGAAAACGCGGCTGCCTACAGAATTATTTATCATTCTCAAGGTGAAATTGAATCCGATAGAAACTATGAATGAGTTTTTATGTCTAAGGCATAAACTGATGAAATGACTACTTTTATAATCTATATGTAGATTTTGTTGTCAATTTCTAGCCCACTTTAGAAGCGGTTAAGTTATTGATGGTCTCGTTGAATTTATTTGAAAAGTTCACACTCCCAGAAAGAGGGGATTCATGACCTGTATCAATATCTATCCTAGGATTAAGTCATCCCACTTTTAATGTTACAGTCAATGTTATACTTATTGAATGATATGGACAAATTTTTTCTCCACATAGTTTCAAAAGAACGTAAAAGGTAAATTTCAGCTACACAGGACCTTCCATACATGCAAGACCTCCTAGAACAGTATTTTTTAAAACGAGCACACTGAATACTGTTACAAATACGGTTTCAACGAAATATATTGATATCAATTACGTCGGCGATCAAAGACGATACTATTTTTCCTGAGATTACCGAATTTTGAGAATAACCAATATAAAATGGCAATTATATTAAAAAAGAAAGTATGCAATTATGCAGATATCTGTTTACGATTAAAAATAATACACTTTTTTTATATAATGATGTGAAAGCAGAAAACTTAAGAGCTTTCTTCTCAAAAATATAATTGATCCTTTTAGCTGTCTTATTTTGAAATCCAAACAAAGTCCATTGAAAAACTATCACAAATTATATGTTGACGTAAGACTTCCAAATTGAATTGTCACAGGCCGGACACCCATGGTTCAGTTCTCTTAAGCAGATGAGTTTTACATATTTGTTATACTTTCACGGCATGCCTGAAAAAGTACCATTTTTAAATCATTCAAATGAGGAGAAATCGTGTAAATGACAGAGAAAAATCGAGTGGGCGAAAATCTCGAAAAAGAATTGGCCATCGGCTCGTTTTTGTGACCAAGTGGTAAATATGGTGTTCTATTATGATGATGATGTCCGTAGATGGGAAAGACACAGTTATCAGTTTCTCCTACCCTAGAAAAATATCAATTTGGAAAACTCAAGTTACGCTGTCCGGTAAATTTTATGACATCCGAAAAAAATTAATAGCACATCTATACGCAATCACTTCCTAAAAACTCAAAATTGCAATTCAAAATTAAAAGTTCGAAAACTGCTAACATTAGTTTCATATATGGTAGATTTTTATATTTATAAAGATAGTTTTCCAAAAATTCAGAAAAATACAGAATAAATATTTTAAAATCATCATATGAATTGATATCAAAACTTTCTTGTAAAATTCTAATCGATAATGATATATTCGGTCATGTGTATACGCAAACCCTTGTAAGACTGAAAATTTTCTCGAAAAATGGCTTCTACATCCTCCTGAAAGTAAATTATGAAAAATTATACATACGTATTCAGCATGTAAAATAAAATAGATGCGGAATAAAAAGCTATTCACAAGTTTCCAAGAAAAATTAAATGAAAGAAAGAAATGAGAGTACCTACATAATTATTTGAATAGAAGTGAAGTGAAGGTTTTTTTAATCAGATGGAGAAACTAAGAAAGCATAATGAAATGTATGTAAAGTATGTCTGTTGACAAGAGATCAGTAATATAAACCTCACTCAAAATTTTACTTCATCTTGGAAAATCGTGAGAGTATACAAGTTTATAAAGTGAATAACCTCAGTTCCTCGAAAGGAAAGATATATTATTATTATTATTATTATTAATAATATAGTAGGTAATCGCTCTTTCTCGATTAGTGGTTTAGCAGAATACTAATAATTTTACCTCAAAATCAATGGCTCGCCTGGTAATATCAGAGATTCTTCAAAAACATTCCACCCCAATTTACCTCAAATCAGAAGTACTTTTGATCGAGACTTCTCACGCCGTGTTTCTGATATCTTTTGAATAGCGGGTGGATGGAGAATAGAGATGGAAACAATTGACGGAGACGATGTTAAAAAGCACGATTCACATCGGATGTTCTCATGGTATCGAGTAGCATCTGGTAGCCGTACATCCCTTCGAAAACTTCACACTGCCGCATGTGAGATTCTTTTTGGTTTTGTTGCGAATCCCGATATAATTTCTTCAATGTGATCCTAGTGTAAGAGTAATTCATTGTGATATTTCGTACTCGCGGCTTAAAAGAAAATTTCAGTTTAAAAAATTCCCTTCTTCATCTGAATGACTTATAAACTATAAAGCTCATACTTTGGTTCTAGTGTGAGAGTAATTCATTGTGATATTTCGTACTCGCTGCTTTAAAGAAAATTTCAGTTTAAAAAATTCCCTTCTTTATCTGAATGACTCATAAACTATAAAGTTCATACTTTGTTTTGGTGTTTTATGTTCCCCTATTGTGAAAATTATATGATAGATTGAAGCCTATCTTCTTCAACGTTTGGAGTTTTTTGGATTCTGGTAATTCAGTACGTCATTTACAATTATTTCCGGTGTCGCAAAATTAGAATAATTTTATATTCTTCCAAAGTAAGCGTTAAAAGAGAGTCAACACTTTCTCTGGCTTTTCCACGAAGATAACTGTTCAATCTCGCTATATTTCACGAAAATATAAGTGAGTCTTCAATTAGACACTGTCAAGCCAAAAAAAGTTTCCACTTCATTTTCATCCATAGACCCCACAAATTGATTCGGTTTCGCTTTTTCATCCCTACAACTCGAAAAAAAGCACATTTATCAGACAGAGCAACTGAATTTTCTGTTGTTATTTTATTTGCCCAATTTTGAACATGAGCTGTAGTTGCATTATCAGATATTTCTAGACTCCTAGCGTTTTATGAATCTCAATAATCTATTCCTGCTGTCTTTAACTCTAATTCTGAACGCTTCACCTCTAGTTCCCCTTTTTTCAGTTCCAGAATACCTTCAAGTTCTTCAATTCTTTGTGAACTTTTTTTGGACTTTGATGTCTTCAAAAATTTTTTATTTTCTATTTCTGTTTCTCTCTCCGTGATAAGTATGCAGATTTCCAAAGAAACCGTTTTATTCTTTCTCGTTTCGCATGCCATATCCATATTTTATTCACATTTTTCTTTCAGCCAATCACTTTGTCGAATAGGAACGGACAAATCAATAATAGGAATAGGAACGGAATCAAATCAAATGAAATTAAATCAACGAAACACAAAAGTAATAATAAATATTCTTCTTCTGCAAAACCTATATAACACATTCAACAAACTACTTAAAAGTGGAAGTTTATTTTAAACCAAACAAAGTTTGCAGTAAAAATCCTGAGAAGTGGGAGAAATTCAAGTTGAATCTGAAGTACAAATGATTCATTGGAATCCGTAATATTTCAGAAATATTTTATGTAGACCAATCATTTTTGAAGAATATCGGATTTTACGAAACAAATCACTGTCCACAATAGTCCCGATTTGAAAATAGTTGGGTCCATATATCTCAAAAAAATGCTTACCAGATTTTAAGAAATAAGGTTTTACGCAATAGAATATTGACTTTATTAAACTAAGAATTATTTTAATTAAGAAAGTTTTACATGTATCTTGTTGAAGTCGGGCAGATCTGGTGTTCTAGTAGAAAGAATTATAAAAGATAAATAGACCGATTCGGGCTGTCATTTGATAAAGAGGCAGGAGTTCAAATATTTAGAGTTGATATTTTATGAGACTGCCTACAATATAATCGAATATCGTTTGTAATTATCGTTACTTCAGTAAGGATAATTACAAATAAAAGTAACAAAAAACATAGAAAGTTTCATTTTCATGATCTCCTACCACGTAGTAACGGCAACATCAATCAATTTATTCTAATGAATATTACTTAAGTTCTATTCCAACACCAAATCTTAATTTTTTTTCTTCACTAATAGAGGAAGAGTCATCTTGATGATGATCACTTGCCAATTGATACAGTGCATCACAATTTATTCTGAAAATTAACGTTATTCTATGGTTTTATTTATATAATAAATGATTTAATTATGCTTACGGAATACACATCTTCCTATTTATAGACTTCAAAATCAATAAAATTACGGAAGCTGAGAATAAATTAAAATGAGTAGTCTATCTTTAATGATATTATTCGTATAACTTAGGAATTCGAATGGGCAGCAGTCAACAAAGGAGTTAATTCATGGAAATAAATCCACTATCAGTAAACACATAATTCAGCCAAAGCAATTAATCAATCAATACGAAAACATATAAGGACAAATTGTTTCAGAGCCGTAGAAGAAATTCATATGTTTCATAAAGATTATTTCATTCTTTCTCGTGCCTGTAACTTAGGAATATTTACGTTTTATGGCGTAATTTGTGACGATATTTTAATATTGATATAAAGGGAGAAATCAAAGTTGCATGAAAAATCATAAGCGCAAAAAAAAAGACTTTTGGTTTTCCACTTTTCATTTTTATACAAAAAATGTGTGGAACTTCATTTTGTATCTGAGAATAACTTCTATGCATGATCTACACATCTTTGTGAAAGATAGGAAAGTTATTTTTCATTAAATTATTGAGATCATTTCAAATCTATTTTTGTCACGTTTAGCAGTTGATGGAAGTTTGTATAATCAAACTATTTCAATACAAGTATAAACGACAACTACACCCAAAATAATTGATAGATATTACAGTTTCATGACAAACATTAGTAAATATCAATTTTTGGAAATAATTAAGATTGTAAAAAACATCTGAAATTATTTTGGATTCGAAATTGAATCAGTTGTGTACGTAAAGCATATTCCTACTCCTCTATCATTCTATATACTTGTTTCATATTAAAGTAATTAGTTCGTTTTTCAAAAATTAATAGAGGTTTCAATAATCTCTATGATATTATATACATTTTTCTCAAGGGCCAACCATTAATCACGTATGGCTTAAGGGGGGGGGGTAGCAAAAATCACGAAATATCACAAGGGGGAGGGAGGTTATAGTAAGATATCACGGGTATTTATTTTTTTGTGAAATGCACGATTTCTAAACCGAAAAGCGGCATGTAATGTGACTAACTCGCCAGTTATATTCTGTTATTTTGGCGTCGAATATATGCATATACCGTTACCCTATACATTTTTCATTAAAACTAGATCTAAACTAGGTAATCTATTTGCAAAGTATAAGAAAGGTAAAATTTCAATAGTCTTTGTAGGTACTGAAAAAACACGTGATTTTGGGTGTAGACGGGGGATACTCTTAAATCTCACCACGTATCACCAAGGGGGAGGGGGGTTAAATGCTAAAGAAACATCACGTGAATAATGGACGGCCCCCAAAATAATTTTTCTAGGTGAAGGCTCATGACTGTGGGTTTCGATGCCGAAAACAAAAAAAATATGTATCTGTTGTTCAGTAATTTATAAAACAAATGATCGCAATATAATGTCATAAAGATTGATTGTCGACTTCCAACATTTCTTCAGGTCTTTCAATATTAATAAAATCCGAAAGCTTCTCAAGTAAATCGGAGACCTTCTGCGAACATTTTGCTACTAATTACCAGATTCATCAAATGAAAATAAATTAAGAAGAAATGAAGTACACAATTCCAAATTGAGTAAGGCTTTCGTGTCTAGGTTACAATATGTTTGTTTCATTTTGGTATTATTGACCAACCTTCGGTTTGACCGAGAAAATACTCTTCATATTCCTGGACAGGTAAACAACTCGTATCGTCTCAAAATGAACGACACCTGGAATGAACGAATCCTGGAAAATGAGAAATGCTATTCAATTCTATTGTGGATATTCTAATGCCTCTCTCTTAAATGATGACACGAATCGGTCTTTTTATGTTCTTTAATTATTTCTGATTGAACACCATATCTTCCCGACTTCAACAAGATACGTGCAAACCTTTCTCAATGAAATTAATTATAAGTTCAATAAAGAAGGTCAATATTCTACGAACCCTTATCTCTTGAAACCTGGTAAACTTGGTTACTAGCTTAGTTCTGCAGTTTTTTTTTAAATAATATTTAAAAAATCGCAAGTATTGCGGATAATGATTTGTTTCATAAAATCCAGTATTCTTCTTGAATGATTGGTCTACATAAAATATTTCTGTAATATTACGGATTCAAATAAATCATATGTACTTCAGATTCATCTTGAATTTCTCCCACTTCTCAAGATTTTCACTGAAAACTTTGTTTTGTTCAAAATAAACTTCCACTTTTGAGTAGTTTGTTAAATGTGTTACTTATTACACAAAATACATAGTTACAATGTAGTTTCGTTGAATAGCTGTTATCAGTATTGAATTCTTCAGTAACTAATTTGAACGTTTGTTTGAAGGAGGTTTCAAGACAATAGCCAGTTGATTAGCGTCAGTTTATATTTCCGTAGTCCGGTATTGTCCAAAATAGAGAGTTAAATTTCGTGGTTTATCGTATCAAATGCTTTTGAATAATCTAAGAAAATAAGAACAGTTGTTTTTCCTGCATCTGTTTCTCTAATAATATCATCAACAATATTAAGATACCACCTCACGTTTTGAGTGAGGAAAGATGTCTGATGAAAATTTAAATTCAAAGTGTAAACAGTGTTCAAAAAAAGTAATTGACAAAGTCAAGTGTAGTAAGTGTAAACAAATTTTTCATCCATCATGTATGGACCAGGCAAGTAAACAGAAAAAATCAGAATGTAAGCATGTACCTGAGATAGATATGAGCGTGAGTGAGGACACCTATCTGTCTGAAGAAGCTTATCTAAAGGAAGAAAATAAATTATTGAGACATATTGTATCTGATAAGGACATTATTATAAAAGACAAAGAAAGCATAATCGAATTACTCACTGACAAAATCTCGCGATTAGAATCTGAGCTATTAAAATATAATAAAAATGATTTGAAAGTAAATACAGAAAAACAGCAATTATCAACCACAAAAACTACAGGAATCATTGTAGATAAAGATGAGGAAACAAAAAAACTGTCTGTTCAAAAAAGAGAAAGTAAAAAGGTTACTAATCATCCACAACAAATTTACAAATCAACCATACAGGGTGATACAAGTATTAAAAGTGGTCAACTTTCATACGACTTACATAAAGTTCAGACTCAACTAAAATGTTCAGACATAATAAATTTGGTCAATGACGACACTCAAAACACACCACAAACATCAACGAACAACCAGGATTGGAAAGTAGCTCGGAATAGAAAATCTCGTAATCTTATAATTGGCACTAATAATGAAGATCCTACAATAAAGGGTGTACAGAAGATGATAAGTCTCCATGTATGCAGAATTGAGCCCAATACAACTGAAGAAGAGCTTACCAAATTTCTGGCAAGAAATTTTCCAGAAGTGTCTTGTGAAAAACTAAACTCAAAGTTCCCCGATTTATATGCTTCTTTTAAGGTGACCATAGCACAAACCAACTTCAGATCTGCCATGGATTCCAATAAATGGCCTCTAAATGCCTGCATCAGAAATTTTTTTCAGAGAAAGCAGGAAAAGAAGATTCCATAGTAAACATAAGTGCATCAGTGTTTAATCCCAGAATGCTAGTATTGAACGTACAGGGCTTAAATCATATGAAAGCTGATCAGTTGTTTATTTGTTCATCTATTTTCGAAAACTTAGATATTTTATGTTTGACTGAAATTTTTCTTAGAGAAAATTGTGTAAATGACTTAGAAATTGATGGATATAAAATAGCCAACTACTTTTGTAGAAAAATTTTTGATTGTGGTGGCGTTGGAATCTGGTTAAAACCACATATCACCTATAAAAAACTGGACTTTAATGATTTTTGTTTTGAAAAACATATAGAGGTTTGTGGATTGACCATCAAAAATGATAATAAAGACACCATTGTTATAACATGCTATCGATCTCCATCTGGGGATCTCTCAGTCTTCATGGATAATATATATAAAATTTTAAAACTTTGCTACAAACCCACCAAGAACATCATTTTGTGTGGAGATTTCAACTTAGATTCATACAATACTAGTGATGAAAGTTATAAATATTTTGCTGAATTATGTGATCTTCTGAGTGAATTTAATTTGAAGCCAAAAGTCAACTGGCCTACCAGAATCAGCAAAAATAAAGTAAAAACCATAGACCATATATTTATCAATTTTGATGCAAGTGAAACAAATCTAGTTCTAGATAATATTAAGTCCGACCATAGGTCAATCTTATCTGAAATTGAACTGTCATCAATTAAACCAAAGAACCTGAGATTCGATAAAAGATCTTTTGATGAGATATCTATGTGTAATTTCGAGCAAGACCTTCTTAAAGAAAACTGGATAAGTCTATATATCATTCAAGATGTCAATTCAGCATTTGAGTATTTTTATAGTATATTTAATTATTATTTTGAGGTTCATTTTCCATTGAAAAGTAAAGTTTCTAGATCAAATGTAAAAAAATGGGTGAATTATGAAATTAGAGAATCTAGTAACCATCTCAAGCATCTGCACTATATCAAAACACTTTTTCCGGAAAAGAGATCTGACTATATAAAAGCTAAAAAAGTACATAGAACTTTAGTTGAAACGGCCAAACGAAAGTATTACCAAAACTTAATATTTAAAAGTGACAATAAAAATAAAGCAACGTGGAATGTAGTGTCAGAAATTACACAAAGATCAAAAGTCCATAAGAACATAGTTATTGATCATGACAATTATACCATTACTGATCCATATGAAATTGCTGAACTTTTTAATAACTTCTTCATATCAGCTCCCGCTAAAATAGTTGACAATATAAAACTAAAACAGGGGGATACAAATTCCAATACTTTCATAAAAACAGAAAATTGTGTCTTAAATGAAAGCATGGATCTTCAACCCTTTTCTGAAGAGGAATTCATCACCATAATTAATTCTAAGATGAAAAACAAACGGTCATCAGGTCCAGATGAAATACCATGTTTCTTACTGAAAAGAGTTTTGAGATCTATTGCAGAACCGCTTGTCTATCTAGTGAATCTATCTTTTCAGAGAGGTATTTTTCCAAATTTCTTGAAATGTGGAAAGATCACTCCTATATTTAAAAAAAATAATCCTCTAAATGAAGAGAATTACCGACCAATAACCGTTCCATCTTGTTTTTCCAAACTCTTTGAATATTGTTTTATGGATAGGTTTTTGAAACATTTGGAAGGCAGAAATATTTTAATAGACAGTCAGCATGGTTTTCGAAAAGAAAAATCAACACTGACTGCTATTTCTAAATTTTTAGAAAATATCATAGGACATATTGAGGCGGAAGAATGCCCTGTTGGGGTTTTCTGTGACCTCAGCAGGGCCTTCGACTGCATTGATCATGACCTTTTAATAGATAAATTATCGAATTATGGAGTAAATGGTGCCCCATTGAATTGGCTCAAATCATTTCTGTACAAACGTACACAATATACAGTTGTTAAATACCAGAACGATAACTGTTTATCAAGTATCAAATCTAAAATT
>WOGP01006007.1:0-12692 GCA_015342065.1 Leptinotarsa undecemlineata | reverse complement strand
GGATGAAATGGCGTTAAGTCGTGGAATTACAGTTTTAAGGTTACCACCATACCACTGCGAATTAAACCCAATAGAATTAATCTGGGCGCAAGTAAAATGATATGTGGCACGAGAAAAGAGAACATTTGAATTAGTGGACGTGCAACATCACCTACAAGAAGCTATTCGAATTGTTTCTGCAGAAGACTGGAAGAAATGCATGCAGCATGTTTTAAAAGAAGAGCAAAAAATGTGGGACGTAGACAATTTTAATGTTACAACATTGTGATCCTTTACAGTTGCAAAATTTAGTTAAAAACATTATTTTTTAATTGTACTTGTACCATATGTTTGAATGAGGATTAGGCAGTGTTTGTCCCTACCGAACTACTAGTGCTGCTAGTGAGTGATTTTTCGTACTTCAGGAAAAAGGGTTATTCAAAATCGATGGGGAATCCCCGAATAGTGTTAGGAAACCCCTAAAACTGCCTTTTAGGTTCCTGGAGTTAATTAGCATGTGAATGTGTGTGGTATGCTTACAGTTTGTTTTTGTATTCTTACGAAGTTTATTAGTTTATTAAGCAGACATTTACTAAATTACTTTATGTATTTATTTGGAGTGTCACGATAATCTTCTGATAGATGCGTGCATGTATGTATTGGGAATTTGACCTACATGTTTTTTTTTAATTTTAGAGTCATTCAACTGTATTCTAATGATGAAGGAAAACAAATGTAATTTCAATTGGAGAAAAATTAAAAGCTATTAAAATAGTAGAAGCAGGTAAAGCACTTCAATTTGTTGCACGAGACCTTGTAGTAGGTGAGGTAACAGTTGGAGATTGGAAAATAAATCGCACTAAAATTGAAGAGTGGTGTATAAAACTCTTCGTCCTCGGGGAGAAAGTCAATGAAACCTGGCGAATTTGAAAAAGTTAACGAAGCATAATTTATTTATTTTAACCAACAAAGATCAAAAGGTGTGCCTTTGTCAGGTCCAATTTTACAACAGAAGGTAACATTATTTAGTAGACACTTCATACAAGCAGACCAGTTTACAGCCAGTTCTGGTTGGCTTGACCTCTGGAAAAAACAGTATGGTGTACGACAACTAACTGTAGGTGGAGATAAACTTTCCGCTGATATATCATCAATTGATAAATTTAAGCAAGTCTTTAAAAAGCAAATCCAAGATAGTGGGTACTCATATGATCAAATTTATAAATGCAATGAAAGTGGTCTGAATTATAAAATGTTTCCTTTAAAAACCTTGGCGTCTCAACAGGAAAGATCAGCTTCTGGGCATAAGAGGAGTAAGGAAAGTTCAACCATAATGGCATATTCCAATGCATCTGGTAAGCACAAACTCCCCCTGATGGTCATTGGAAAGTTTGCACGTCCTAGGACTTGAATGATATTTCACTCAAAGCCTTACCAGTGTACTACAAGAATCAGAAGAGCACGTGGATGGATATGAATTTATTTGCTACCTGATTTAAAAAAGAGTTTGTGCATTCTGTGACTAATTTTGAAAAGAAACCGCATTCTTATTAAAGCAGTCGTTTTAATGGATAATGCCCCATCTCACCCTGGAGAAGGACTCCGAATGTAACCTGCATAATACAACCAATGGATCCGGACGTCCTCGAAAACGACAAAAAGAATTATAGGCGTTTGTTCCTTGACCATTTGTTAGCATACACAGAACAAGAAGATAGGATTATCGATGAATTGAGAAAAATTACACTAAAACATGTTATATACTTGGTGAGTCAAGCTAGGGATTCTGTGTGCGCTTCCACTATTAAAAAATCTTGGTCAAAAGTTATTGACACTGAGGACGCTTATGACGGTGAAGAAGATATTTTATTGAATGATTTGGCTTCTAAATTGAAAATCCGTGAAGGTCCCGGTTCTGTCAATGAGACAGAGAAAATCAAGAAAGAAGAAAACATTTTGTTTGAAGTAATACGAGCATTAGAGGGTTGTGAGAATATGTCAAGACAAGGTGTTGTTGAATGGATTACAGCAGATAACATAGAAGAAGAACTAAGTATTGAAGAAATAATGGAAGCCTTGCAGGAAACTGGAGAAGTGGGAGATGAAGAGCCTGCCACTAAGATATCCCATCAAGAAGGTTTTTCTGCTTTAGAAAAGGCTTTAATTTATATTGAGCAGCAACCAGAGGCAACACCTGCTGATCTACTCCTTCTTAATAGATAGCAGGACATTGCAGCAAGAAAAAGACGATGCAATATGAAACTGAAGCGAATAGATAGTTATTTTACTATTTTGTAATGTACTCATCTACATTCCACATATTATTTGTTAATAAAATATTTTAGGAACATAAATGATGTTTTATTAGACGAATAAATCCGGATTATCCGAGTTTTCATTTATCTGAGATGGTTTCTCCCTCCCCCATTACGTCGGATAACCGGGGTTCGACTGTAATAGGAATTTACCAGCAAAATTGTTACCTAGAAAAAACCTTTCTGTTCAAAAAATAAGGTGACTCACCAGCTATACTATCTGTGACGGTTTTTACTTTTTGTCAGCAGTCATTTGAATATGATTTGAACGTGATTTGAACCATTATGAAGCATTGCCTTTTATTCCATATCTTTCCAACTTAATAAGTATTCATGATTCAAACAGTCGTATTTAGAGTAGAGGTTCATTTCCTTTCTCAAACAATACTTTCTGTGAATTGTACAATAGCAGTTTAAACAGATCTACCCTTCATATACCCATGTTGATTGTTATTTAAAAAATAACAGTGCATGGACTGTACAAAAAATAAAGGGAATGTTCAAATTTCGCGGGCTATATACATTTGATTAGCGGTTTTTTTTATTTTTTATGTTGGTACACTCGTATCGAACATATTTTCACAGTTTCACCTGTTTAGCATTTTTTTTGTGATAGGCATAAAAGTTACAAGTCACATGAAATGTTGACAGTGCCATACGGTGATTGTACTCTAACTTGAAAAAGCTTTTCACAGAAGGTCGAGAAGATGAGAATGTCGACGCTTCCCATGGACGCCCAAGCACAACAGCAACTGATAAAATGTTGAGAAAGTGAAGGAAATTGTTATGGAGCATCGTTGAATCACTATTAGAGAAGTTGCTGAAGATGTCGGCATATTGGTTGGCTCATGCCATGCAATATTTTCGGAAATTTTGGGTATGAAGCGAGGGGCAGCGAAGTTCTTCCCAAAATTGCTGAATTTTTACCAAAAAATTAGTTGCATGAGCATTGTTCAGAAATTGTTGAGTTACGTCAAAGGTGATCCAGATTTGCTTAAAAAGGTCATAACTGGTGACAAATCATAGGCATATGGAAGAGTCCAGGAGGCCAATACCCAAGAAAGCACGCCAAAGTCATCAAAGTCAAGGTTTTGCTCACGGTTTCTTCGATTACTGTGGCATAGTGCATTAGGAGTTCTTGCCACATAGTTATAAGGTCAATTAGGAGAATTATTTTGAAGTTATGAACAAAATATCTGGTATTGTGGAAAAATAATTCATGGTTTGTTCGTAATTTTTTGGACAAAACAACACCATAGCCCTAGCCACCGTATTCACCAGATTTGACCCCCTGCGACTTTTGCCTGGAGATGAAAAAATAATCGCCGAGAGAGCTCATGGAAATACCAAAAAGTGCATAGCAGAACTACTTCGACGATTGGAAAGAACTTGGCACAATTCACTTAATTTTTGGAACAATTTAAAGAATGACAAAATGTTTCAGGCTTTCGCGGCCGAGGTTTTCCGTGTCACTATTTTTGGATTTTTGGACTCGTTGGTGCGAGTGGCTAGCTTCTGCAGAGATTTATACATCCCCTGAAGAAGCCAGCCACTCGCGCTAGCGAAACGTCAGGAAGAAATTTAAAAAATCCACGGTCTTCAAACTCGAAACATAGTGACACTGAATTTAGAGAATGAAAGTAACACGCTAAAGCAGGGATCGGCAAGTAGTTTTAGGTGAGGTCCGGATACTGTGGGAAAATTTTAACGGAGTCCAGAAAAAAAAACAAATATTAATAATAAAGTGCTACATATTATTTTGGTTTCAAATCACATTCTGAATTCTAAAAGAACTACAAGACCTCTTATTAATGTGAGAAACTACACCTACGGTGTAGTTTTTCATGGTAAATTCGAAGTATGTCTTCTAGGTGAGCGTCTGTTAACCTCGAACGATATTTGTTTTTCAAAAAATTCATCTTTGAGAAAGATGTTTTACATATGTATGTCGAGCCAAACATAGTGGCCAAATTGATAGCTAGTATTTTACAATTTTTATATTTTTCTGGGACATGTTTGGCCCAAAATTCTTCAGTGGATACCGTTCTATACATTTGCAAAGACACATCTTCTTGCAAATCAACTATCTCCATTTGAAGTGGCCGAAATACCGCAACAAATGCAAACAATGTATTTATGATAAATGTATATGTATTCATGTAAGTAGTATTTCACGGAAATAAATGTTCTGTTCTGTTCTGTGATGGCTTTGACAGATTAAACAACTTGGCAGCCACATCTGTCCATTTTGCCGCTGCATTAATTTCAAATGGATATTTACGAAAAAGAGATAGCTTGCCTACCTCTCCAAAGTCCTAGAATCTTGTAGCAAATTCGTTCTTAAGATCGAGAAGAAATTTTAAAAATTCCGCAATGTCTTCTTCAGAGGTCTCTTTTTCAAATTCAAGAATTGTCGAATATCTTTTTCAAACATATATAGCTTTCGATGAAAATCAGACACGCTTTGTATCAGATCACATAGTAATTTTTCATTTGACTGGAAAACTCATGATAACACATTAGTTAGGGAAGCTATAGATTACACTATAGACAACCCTACTCGATTCAGAAGGCCTCGTCGCTCGGTTGAGTGAAGGCCCCACGACGTCTGTTAAAATGAACAGTGTTTTCATCAAACACCCCAGTCAGGAAGGGGTACACAAGGCCAGAACGGCATAGAGGTCATTGATATTTATGTAGTTACCAAAATACATCTTCAGTTATGAACCACTCGTCCTCCTGACGAAAAACGTAAACGGTAAGGAAACAATTTCCAACCTGAAGAAAATGAAGATGACAAACAAAGAAAATGCTATGGCGTAGCAAGGTGCCTTTTGCAGGAGTTCTAGAAGAGTGTTTTTAATGTCAGCAGCTAAAATTTCAATTCTTCGTGTATTACTTCTCTCTGACAATGGAATACTTTGAATTGCAGAGACATCTTTTTTTCTTCAGAAAGTGACGTAACTTCTGCCAACATACATTCCTTCACTGTCTCAGAATCTGAAAATAGTTTCTGATGTATATTAAGCGTCCAGCACACACGTAACGCTGCTTCTGTGGATTTTTCTTGGTCACTCAAACTAGTAATTTTCTTCTCTTTTCATACGAATTGAGATATGCCTGACTTTTTTCTTTACGAGCCTGATTGCCAAGAGGAAAGTTTTTGTGGAATTGGTGATGAGTTGTTTCTTAGTGTCGCTTCAAATTTCAACTTTTAACAATAGCGACAGTTTTATTGCATATAAGGCACACTGGAACCGCTTGAGGCCTATCAGGCAGCGTAAAACAATATTGTTCAATACTTTCTGCCAAAAACCTTTTATTTTCACTGTCGACTTTTCGTTTTTTAGGATCCATATCAACTTAGGTACAGATTTTCGCACATATTTTCGAAAAAATGGTATGAAGTTCAATCTATGGATGTTTCATGTGCATAACAGATATTTGAAAATATTTAAATCACATCAGGATAGGCTGGATAGGAAACTTATCAGTAGTAGGTAAAACAGGTTAACTAGGCAACTTAAAATTGAATATGTACTAAGTTAGATTTCATTGTGTTATTTTAATTGATAAAGGTATGGTATACCTCATCTACGAATGTTTATATGTACTTGGTATATAATATATTATTTGGGGCGGTCCGCGGGTCGACCTTTCGCGGTCCGTAAACGGACCGCGGTCCGCCTATTGCTGACCGCGGCGCTAAAGGGTCTGTGATCTCTCGTGAGTACCCCATAAGAGGTGAATTCAAAGAGTTTTGATATAATTTTCAAACACAATTTCATTTCAGAGAATGATCAAAAGAACCTTAACCGAAATGGGTTGTCCGCCCCACATTCTGGACGACCTCATGGAAAACTGCCACGAACGGAGGTGGCCGCCTGGATTATGCTCCCTAGAAACGAGACAAAACAATCGCAGGCAGTACGAAAACTACGTCTGTAAGCGGGTACCTGGCAAGCAGGCTGTTTTGGTGCTTTCTTGCGATAACGGACACATGGGAGAGGATATGATGGTAGAGCCAGGTCTTGTCATGATTTTTGCTCACGGAATAGAATAACTACACAACCCCTCAGAATACGTGTTTATTTTTAGCGGATCCCTTCCATTGAGATTTCGGTAACTAAAGACATGAAAATTAATGGTTTGAATTGAATGTAACAAAGGTAACTATACTTTATCAGATAATGAAATAAAATTTAAGCTTTTTGAACATCTTTTGCTGGCAACAGATGTCAAATTCACCTGATACGATGTTAATTAAGTTTTATTATATTAGAAAATAACACCGAATCTGTTGGTATACTTTTTTCAACCTCAATTTCATGCATAACATAATGTAAATGAGAAGAGGGCAGTTTCCAAGATCTCAAAGGCAAGGAAATTATACAATGTTTGTGAAAAAATCTTCAATATAAAATTTGACATTTGTTGTATGAAAGAAAAACCATACGGACACGAAAGTTTTGATAGAAACAAATGCTTTTGAAAGAGTTCTTCTTCTTACGATATATGAAATCGCTGATTGTCAGTTATTTTCAGATTGGCCCCAAGTTTGTTTAGTTTTGGAGATTCAATATGTTATTAGACTCGTAATGCAATTTATATTTTTGCCAACTTTTTAGGGACTTTTATTTCCTTTTTTTCAGAGCTCAAGTGTCTTGAAAGTTGTCATAATGAAACTGTAACTACTCAGATATTTCTTTCATCGAGAATTATTAATTGATCATTTTGAAAAAGTTGCAGAAAAAAATGTAGGTTGTTAAAACATGAACATTTTTATGATTGCATGACTGTGAAAACAATATAAAGAAGTAAATCATACGTTCATGAAACATCAGCAAAGATGGATATTATAATTTTTTTGTTCACTATCCTATTCTCTCCTCAAAAGATTTAGATTTCAGCTTTCACTACATAAAATTTTTTATGGTTTTTTTAAATTAGTTTATGGCAAAATTAAATATTTTATTAATAATTATCACTTCTCTTAGTGGAAAATAAAGATTGGACTAAAATAATTGTTCATATTGAAGGAAAAATGAATTTGATATGTCACTTTCAGCTCTTGTATATGGAGTATTTTTTTTTTAATATAAATAGTCATTGCACAGCAAAAACATATATGAGTTAAAAGTCGAAGACATTTGCGATTTTGAGTTTTTTGGTAGGTCTGTTTTCTTTATCAGATGACGGAGTATTCAAACAAGAAATAGAAAAATCCTGGTCTTCAACTTATTAACGAAATTCAGACCTTTTATTTTCTGGAGTTTGGAGCAGCAATTATTCATAAAATAGCATTTAAAAAATGTGACACTCCAATTGTTTAGTTGTTTACTTGGAAAATATTACACTTTTTTCTAGTAATTTAAAATTTATCATCTTCTCTCCAAAATAAATAAATTGAGTGTTTGAGAACATTACAGTTCTGATCAGCATGACAGGAACAAATGTCAAATTTTATACAATATTCTATTGAGCAGTACCTTCCAAAGTGTGTTTGTTTTATTTTGATTGCGACAAAAGGTTTAGTATGACAAATTAAGGTTTGTGCTTATTAACATTCCTTTCGAACAAATTTTTCAAATATCGTTCTGTTCGTTTATTGAATTTGGTGAGACTGAATCAAAGTTTGCATGGACAATCTTGAATTACAGTATTTACTTTATACACTTAATTTTGCTTTTTATTTTTTATGTAAATTATATTTCAAATTACATTGTGATCGGTTTTATCTATGGTGATTATTTGATTGATAACTGTTGGCCACTTTGAAGGTCACACATATTCTTTGCCAATGCTCTCGCTCAGCCTGATGCATACCATTTCTAGATCTGACTGAAAAAATTCGACCCTTCATTGAAATAAGTAGTTATCTTGATGTAATTTGTAAACTGTTTTTTTTTCAAATATAATCCAAAGGCTTTTTTGACTGTGTCTATATACTAAAAGAAATCAAATCAGTTTGATGACTGAATAGAGAAAAGAACAAATAAAATTAAAATGAATAGCCAAAATATCATTTATATTAAGCAATAAAACATGAAATTACAATAAAATAAATTAAATAAAATATGAAAACTAAAAAAAATTGATAAAAAATATTGAAAACTTCATTGTGGATTCTAACAATCGAAACGTCGTGAAATAACTTGGTTTGTAATCTTTTTTGATATCTTTTTTAATTGTTCAGTTTTTAATTTTTTGCTTATTTTCATTTTATTTCTTTTTATGTCTGTGGTCAATTTTATCTTTTATCCTGATTATTTTATTTAGTTTATTGTAAATTCATTTCACGTTTTATTGCTTAATATATTTGATATTTTAGCTATTCTTTTAATTTTATTTGTTCTTTCAAAGATTTCAAATCATATTAGAGAATGGAAGTCGGAACTTGTGAAATTCAAATGAATGAATGTCATTACATACTATTATCAATGACAAGAGTAGATTTTATTTTTTAAGCATTTATTTCATCCCAAAATAGAGCGTTAAATAGGGACACTTTTATTACTCAGAATAACAATTTTGCCATTCATGGGCGTGTCAATAAATAATTACTATACAGGGCGTTCCAACGAAAACTTGACTCCCTGTAAATCAGAAACAGACGTGTAATCGACAATTTCAAAGAACACGTCAATTTTTATTTCTAGGGGGACTAATTCTGATATGAAAATCATACCCGAAACTTCACCTCCCCTGCGGTCAGCAACTACCCCCCCTCCTATTTTTTTCAATGGCATGATGGGTCGAGTGATACATCATTTGAAAGGTCTTTCGACCCTCTATTACTTCTGTAATTTTTTTCTAAATTGGTTGAATGTTGAATGTTTTATTAAAAAAAACAGGAAATTCGCTGTCGCTTATTTTATTGAGGAAATCAACAAAAGTAATATAAATTCCATTATTGAAGATGTCCGGAATCAAAAATCGGCATTCCCGAACAATTCTGTGTCGCAGGTCTTCTAAACGTTTCGAAATGGACGACACTGTTATTTTTTTTTCTAAACTGGTGGTTTTTGTTGAATCTAGTTGTTGCAAAACAAAAAGTAGATATTTGGTTGGCCACTGTCACTTCTTCAAGAATTATTACTCAGTCATCCTTGTTCACTGTGTTCCAACATGGTTCATTCTACTGAAGCAAGAATAGAAATTATTGCAACCTATTATCAAAATAATGAATTGTTCGGGATGCCGATTTTTGACTCCAGACATTTTCAATAATGTAAGGAAAACTTTCGAAAGTAGACTGTATTATTGTATGGAACTAGATGGAGGTTATTTTAAACACTTTATCCGTTGATTGTGTTGCCATTGATATTACTTTTGTTGATTTACTCAAAAAAATGAGCGTCAGCGAATTTTCTGTTTTTTCTTAAATAAAACGTTGAACATTTAATTTAACAATAACAAATGAACCAGTTTCGAAAAAAATTACTGAAGTAATATATGTATCACGGTTAAATAGTTAAATACAATCATTTAATAAATGTATCACAACATAATACTAAGTTGGATATATCAAAGCAGTGGGGACCAGTTATTTAGTTTCAGTTGATGGCAATATAGTATATACTATGGTCTAATAGTCTAGTATATTCTCAATGGATTTACAATGGGACATGTTTCTTCACAGCAATGTTGACTTTGTTCACATTCAATTCAATAGTCATTAGTTGGGATTCTTTTTTCATAGGTACTCTTGTTATTTTATTGCTTGTAATACTTTCAAAGTGAACCAGGGTTTGGAGTCTTGTTTTTACATCTTTCATCGGAAGTTTTTAGTTTACATCTATGTTAAAGGTGTCCTGCTAATGTTTGTCAATCTCTACAAGGTCTAGCTTTAATCTCTCTAGATCAATTTTTTTATATAGAACTTTTCAGCTTGTTTGTAAATCTCAATGCTCATTTTCAGAATTTGTAGTTCGTGATCACTAATATACTCATTAAACATATATCTTATTACGAAAAATTGATGTCTGCCATTGAGTATGTCAGTGTTCCATGTAAGTAAAATTTTACTTCTTTCATAAGCGATCTTGTGTAGCAATCCTGTGAATGATATCTGAATCAATTCCATAACAAATGTTCGTAGTAAAAACTGAATAGGAAAAAGTGTTTTTTGTATAATTCAATGTTATATAAAAGTACGAGGGTTGCCTTTTATATTTCTGGAAAAGAGAACAAAACCAAAAATATTAATCATCGAAAATCACTTTGTTTTTCAAAATATTCCCCATGAAGATCTACACACTTTTGCATGCGTTTGTACCAATTGTCCTCTGATTGTACCTGTTATTGAGGTATCTAAAAACATGCATTCTAAATGCATCAACCGCTTCTTCAGGTGTCGAAAAACGTTGACCTCTCAGTTTGTTTTTTACGTGTGGAAATAAAACAAGTCATTCGGTGCCAAGTCAGGACTATACGGCGGATGCCTCATCTAATCGATGTTTTGGGTGCTCAAAAATGCAGTTGTTTGAGCCGATGTGTGAGAGCTCGCATTGTCGTGGTGAAGAGTGATCAGTCTTTTCGGCAGTTGGTTTTCCTGATTTCTTGGAAGACAACGAACAAACAAATGGTTGTGTACCACTCAGAATTGAATTTTCTGCGTTGTTCTAGTGGTACGGTTGCGACATGTCCAGTTTTTTCGAAGAAAACCGGCGACCATTTGCTTGGAAGTGCTTCGTGCGCGAACAACTTTTGTTGGATTTGGCTCATTTTGAAACAACCATACAATCGAGTGCTGTTTACTTTCGGGCTCATATGCGTAAATTCACCATTCATCACGTGTCACGATGTCATAGACGTGTTTCGAAGCACAGCGATCGTATTTTTTGAGCATTTCCTTCGACTAATTGACACTAGCCTTTTTTTTTGAGCGATTGACAAATTGTGTGGGATCCAACGCGAACAAATTTTTTTAACAGTCATATATTTATGCAATATTGAATGTATGCTGGTCCTAATGCCTAAGGTTGTCTCAACCTCACGATAGGTGAGGTTGAGACAACCTCACCTATCTTGCAATATCAGTTCGCGCACAGCATCAATGGTTTTCGGAGCAACAAATGATTTTGGTCGACCTTTACGAAATTCGTCTTGGAGTGAACTACGAAGACGATTGAATTCACCATACCATTGATAAACGTTGGTTCTTGACGGAACTTCATCGCCAAAAACTGCATGAGTTCATCCATGCACTGTTGCTGAGTTAATCCACGTCGAAAGTTGTAAAAAATAATTGCACGAAAATCTTCACGATTTAATTCCATTTTTGGGCCGAGACGAATCTTTTAAGTTACTGTAAACAACACAAATAGCGCGCGTATGTCAAAACATTCTGAGTACGTATAAGCTCAAAAATGTCCAACTTTACGATAGAGGTTCAGTTGCCAGATTGCAAGGGTTGTCAAATCCAGAAACATAAAAGGCAACCCTCGTAGTGGTTTCGAAAGCATTTTTTTCTATCGTGAAATTCACTGTTGAATGAACGTCGTTGTTTCCACGGGGTATTTTCACCCAGTTTTTGTTTGGAAGTTACTTCTTTGCCTGATCTACATATCTTCATAGAGTTTATTTTAAAATTAATTGCTTTCTATGGAAGATTTTGGAAGAAGTAGAAAGCAATAACCTTTCCAAAAAAATGATCTCTCCTAAAAATATACCCCTTACAATTCAAACAAGATTCTTATGGCTAGGATTAAATCAAATAAGCGAATGAATGTAATTACATACTGTCACCGATAACATGAGTAGATTTACCTCATTCGTGACATAAGATCGTAATTTAATGAATATATTGAGTGCTGGATCTCGTAATGTTATGCAGATTGGTGCTGAAGACGCAGTAAAACCAATTATACCAAAAGGGTTTTAGTATAATTCAATATTTATATGAAAGTAGTTGTTTCGAGACTGCTTTTTCTTCCAACAAACATTCTATTGTTTGAAAGTTACTTCTTTGTATGACGTACACATCTTTGTATAAGGTTTTTTTTTAAATCAATTGCTTTCTTTCTTCATTTGGAAGATTTCGTCATTTTATGTATAAAGGTGGAGAAGTAGAAAGCCAAAACATTTATTACTCAACAACTTCCATTTTTCAGATATTTCTTCATAGTCTGATTATAAATTATTTATATTTCTAATTGCCACCCCGACAACTTTTAATTCGATAGAATGAAGGAAAAACTTTCATTTGGATGCCAAAATAAAATCTGTATTTATAGGGTCAGGATCCAAATATCCAACAAAAGTCATTTTTTGTGGGGGAAAATAAGTTTTTTAACGACCTTTTTTGGTTTTTGTTACCTTCCACAATCTGAAAAATATAAAAATTATATTGGAGAACTTTATACAAGTGTAGAAGGGCAAACTTTTTAGTTTACC
>WOGP01006006.1:0-12692 GCA_015342065.1 Leptinotarsa undecemlineata | reverse complement strand
AAACTCATCTTAATTCAAATCTCATAATAATTGTCATATAAAATATTCATTCTTTGTACTGTTCTCGAAGAGAATAAACGCTTTCTTGAGTCTTATGTGAAATCGATTTTCTTTTTAAAAACTAAGTTTTCGATTTCCAATATATAATTCGCGTTACTGAATTCAGGAAAAGTACCAAAAATCTTAAGTCATGCTGGTGCAGCGAGAACATTTCAAAGAAGATTGCAAGAGTTCATTCCGTTATGGTACATATAAGGATGGGAGATTAGCTCAGAGGGGTACAGTACAAGTCTTTATACACGAGATTTTTGGCATATAAGTATGATGACTTAACTTAAAAAGATATTACGTATTAGTTACCAGTTAACAAAATACTACGACGTTACGTAGACCGGTTATTAGATCTTACTCTGTTTGATAAAAAATCAAGAATATATTCTGAGTTCGAATCAAAATCTTCAAAAACGTATTCTGGTAAATTTTTGAAACTTCCAGACTTGAAGAAATGATACTTCCATATTTTCCAAACATTTTGGGGAGGCAATCAAATTTCCTTTCAAGATTTAAAAATAAATATTTTTCAGATTTTCATCTTTAGATACAGTACTGAAAAAATTACTTCTGAACTCTTTTGTTCATCAGTGAAAGTATAAATATTCATTCATTTTCATTTTACAAACAGAACTACGAGAAGATGAAGATGAATATGATTTATTAACAGTGTCACAAATATTTTGTTGTATTATAAATGCAATCGTGAACCAAAAACCCTTTAAGTATTGTTTTGAAATGTTTTCCGATTTCAATAGTACACATTTTCGAAAAATTGTGGACCTGCAGGCAATTTTAATAAAACGAAGGTAAATGTTTGCGAAGTTTTATTAAAACACCATATATCGTTATCGTTATAAAAAATTCATATATTAATTTCTTTCAACATCTTGTCTATTCAAATGTTGTGTTTTCGTAAATCCATATCTCAATAGATATTTATTGTAGTATGTCATGATGTATACTGATAGAGAGAGAATTTTGTACTTTTTACATTGATGCTGTTCATGTTTTTCCAAATTTTTTTTGCCTCTTTTCGGCTCATTATTATATAATGTTTTGCCAATTCTTTTCTACGATTCAAATTGAACCAAACCGCTGCCGAAATAGCCCAACAAATTAACAAATCGTTTGGCAATGATGAGCCCCGGATTGGTCGACCTACAGTAATGCACGATGAAGATTTGAAGACCCTGGCAAAGACTGGTCTGTTTTTTGCATTGGCGCATACAAAACGATATTTTTTGAATTGTAACGTCTACGACAATATGAGACATTCAGATAATTTTCTGCAACCGTGGTAAACCATTGCATCCTATTGTAAGAAAATCGATTAAATATACCGAAAATCGCATCAGCAGTAGCCAGCACTGGTCAACATACGAAGTTCGATCTTGTGTCACGACAACGCCCGTCCGCACGTTGAACAAATGATCGTTCGAAAATTAAACAATTCAGCGTCGAAGTTTTGCCTCACCCACTCCCCAGAGCTCTTGCTAACCGAACTACCATCATTCCAAGCTCTTTGATAACTTTTTCAGTGGTAGAACCTTCGGAGGCAAAAACTGTCTTCGTCGATAGCATCGAAAACCAAGCACAAAATTTGATTCTGACGAAAATAATAGACTTTTGTTATGTTGGAAAAAGTGCAGTGATTCAAATGACGCTTATTTCGATTAAATTGGATTAGTATTCACTGAGATATTTCAGTTTAAAGTAGCCTCATAAAAACGGACAAAAATTTTGAATGACAACACATTTTCGAATCAATTTAAAGGGGAGATTTAGGGGAGAATACTTTTTGTATAAAAAGCATTTCCACTTTTTACATCTCCGTGGAGAAGTAGAAAGCCAAAAGGCTTTTTTTCACATTCTCTGATGTCTTACCTCTTTCAGAAAATAAGACATAAATTGCTAAAATTTTCGATTATTCCCAATACCAACACTTAAGATCTGATGTTGAATCATATCTACAACTGTGGCAAATTTCAAATCAAAATTCTTTTTCAATCTAGGTTTGTCCTTTTCCATAATTATTTTGAAAACTATATTTTCCTATGAGGATTTTTTTAAGCAACTAAATATTTATGCTGTCTAATAAAAAAGGGGATATGCTCTCTAACGATCGATGAATACTACTCCTGAAGGTAGGTCATAGTACATGAAATATAACATGTTCATGTTCAACTCGAAATGTATAGAAATAAACCCGGGGAATTTACGAGGGTTAGCTTTTATGTTTTTCCAAATATGACCATTAAATGACTCTACGAAAATGTGGAATCGCTTTTGTCATGTTCGTAAAATTCGCCTTTCATTCCCATAGAATCAACAGCAATTTGGAAATTGACAGCAAAGTTAATTGACAGTGTGTTTTGGATAAGCGAGTAAAGATTGAAGACTTAAAGAAAAATTTATTCCGACAACAATGTATGGAATCGCTTCCGTCAACTTTTGGTTAGGAAGCTTGAGCGGTTCACGATTGATTTACGAATTTCATTAATGGTCATGCGTCCATCAATGAAGATTCTTGTGAAGAGTATTTAACCAAGATGACTGAATAAGAGCGACATGCTATTGGACATACTGTAGACTGTATATTTGAATATTAGTGAATGTTCATGTGTGAAAAATACCGTTCCAGATGGATTCCGCGTAATTTGATCGTGTCTCACGAAAAGGCTCACGTGAACTGGTGAGAGGAAATACTCAAAAATTCAATTTTCGTAAGTTCATTCCTCAATTCATTCACTTAACAATTTATTTGTTTGAACCCAATTGATTCATGCATTTGTTGAAAATAACTAGAAGCTTTCATTGAATCCAGAGAAAAAAATCGTTTTAGAGTACAAAAAACGGAACTCCAATATACTATTCATTGTGCCAAAAAATAATCAGAATCCATGCAGTTTAACTCAGTAATGAATAAACATATTTATTTAGCAGTCAATGAAATATATTTTCCGAGTTAAATCAACAAACATTTAAATTTCTCAAATGACTTGGCACTTTGAATGAAATGTTAAGTGTTCATGTAACTATTAAATTATTATGGAACTCAAATTCACTTCCCGAAAGTAATTTTGGAAATATGGTTTCAATAAATATATTTGAATGATTGATTTGAAAGGATATATTTCTAGGAGAAAATGATTTTTGGGAAAGAAAGATTTTGGCTTCCTACTTGTACATCTTGAAACAAAAAAATGTGGGAATCTTCCAAAGAAAAGAAGAAAGCAATCAATTTAAAAAAAAATCAACTCTATACAAAGATGTGTAGAAATCCTTTGGATGATATTGGATTCGATTCCATTACGAATGTTTGGTATTTTTCTTCAGTGTAATTCAATATTCATATGAAAATAGCTCTTTCGAAAGTGCCTTCTTTCCAGTTTGTGTCTGAAAGTTACTCCTTTGCATAATCTACACATCTTTGTACAGAGTTATTTTTTTCAAATTGATTGCTTTCTTTCTTTGAAAGATTCCCACCTCTTTTGTGTCAAAATGGAGAAGTAGAAAGCCAAAACCTTTTTTTTCAAATATTTGAATGACTGTCACAGTTTTGTCATGTAATTAATACATACTTTTGTCTGTCTAAAAATGTAATGAATGAACTTTCAAAGCGAATATTTTTCAATGAATCATTTTTTTTTAATATTTCAATATTATCAAAATGTTGAATATTTTCAACGTCCACTGTTATGCATTCATTTCAAAATTTTGTTACAACTTTTATGCTAAACATTTTCATAGTAGTATCATTTATTTCATCAATCTTTTCCAAAAACTAAGAGAGTTTCAAATTTTCTGATGAAGTATGAAGTTTCTTTCATTTGAAAGATAAATTTGAACAGATTGTTTATAATATCAATTCGGCGCTGCGCCGAAATGTACTGTAAAAATGTACTGTTTTGACTATTATATTCATAAGGATATATGCAAAAATTCACTCGACCTCAGAGCAGAATCGAAATTATCAACAAACGATTTGAATCATGTATTAGCTCAATTCAACAATCAGAATAATTCAACTCGTTTCAAAAAAATATTAATAAAAATTAAAATAGTGTGCCACGCTGTTACTTAGTAGTTAGTATTTTATAAGAATGAATTTTGTCTGTTGCATTTAGATGATACATGAATTAAATTGATTATTGATAATTCCAATTCGGCACTACGCTCGGAAGGAATATTATCGTACTGTCTCTAGACAATCCAAAAATCCAGATCAAAAAATTCAGCTTCTGCAAAAATCCGCTCGACGCCAGCGCCGAATTGAAAATATTAACAGTCGTTTCAATTGATGTAACTATGATTTATCAACGAACGCTTTTATTCATGTTACGCTAGTTACGTAGTACCAGATATCAATAAATCCTGTAGCCCGTGGTCATCACCGATTTGGATAGTGCCAAAAAAGACGAATCGGGTAAACAAAAATGGCGTTTAGTCGTCGATTATCGAAAGGTCAAGGAAAAAACTATTGACGACCGATATCCAAATATCGCGGATTTATTAGCAAACTTGGTGGAGCTCAATATTTTACCGCACTATTCCTTGCTAGCGGTTTTCACAAAATTGAGATGAGTAAATGCTCACGGCTTTCACCGTTAACAACAGGCACTTCGAATACTAGAGAATGCCGTTTGGATTGAAAAATGCGCCCTCCACCTTCCAAAGGACAATGGATGAAGTCCTGAAAGACCTATAACATAAAATTTGCATGGTCTATCTATATGGATGATATCATAATTTTCAGTACCGACCTTCAAGAAAATTAAAAATCCAACTGGATTAATGAGAATATTTACGCAAAGAAAAGAATTTCTAAGCCATATAGTCACAAAAGGCGGGATGAAACCAAATTCTATCATAATTGAAAATATAAAAAAATTCCCCATACTTTGGACCCAGAAAGAAATCTAATCTTTTCTTGGCCTTCTTGGATACTATCGGAAATTCATAACAGATTTCGCTAAAATTACTAAACCCATTACTTCGTGTCTAAAAAAGGACAATAAAAGTCGAACATACCAAGATATTCAAAGAGTGTTTTGAAACATGTAAAAATATTGTCATTTCAGAACTTGTGTTAGCTTACCCAGATTTCGAAAAAGATTTCGAACTCTCTACCGATGACTTTAAATATGCATTGGTTAGCATCTTGTCTCAAAATGGTCATCTCATTAGCTATGCATCTAGGACACTGAAATCGGCTGGAATAAATTACACTACTATAGAGAAAGAACTGTTCGATAGTTTGAAGTTGTGAATATTTTCGACCGTACCTCTTTGGTAGGAAATTATTTATACAAACCACAAACCTCCACAATGGCTTTCTTCCCCAAAAGAGCTAAACTCCAAACTTGTGAGATGGGGCCTAAAATTAGAAGAGTTTGACTATGTCATTAAATACAAAAATGATAAAAATAATCGCGCAGCAGACGCTCTCTCTAGATACCAACCTGATTTTGACATAAATGCATCAGAAACAATGTCAACCGATGTTAATTTGGACGGCATTGGCAAGGTATTTGAAAAAGAACTGGAATACAAACAATCTTTGAAAAACAAGAATATCACTGATTTCTTATTGGATATTTCGCCGTCGAAAGCTAAAAAACCAAGAGTTAATATTATTTGTAACATATTAGTGAAAGCGGCAACCAAAGTCAACCTTGAACCAGAGGTGGACTTGGAAACGGTACATACTTCTGCCGAAAACCGTATATTGACTATATCAATAGTGGACCGATTTAAATACTTTCAAAAATCAGATAGTTATTTATGACAGTTGGAGACATAGATAAAACTAAAGTTCGACGGGAACAAATGCTCGGAAATTTCCGACTATACGCCACTTTCCCAAAAGTCGAACTCAAAAATCAAATCAAAACTTTTGCAAGAGAATATTTGAACCCCATGTACCCCATTAACGTCATGTACTTTAAAAACCCACAACTTTCGTAAATATTTTCTAAAACTATCCAAAACACTTTCAAAAGTTCCTCATTCAAATTATTGAGCTGTATACAATTTTTTATTGACGTAGAAACTTTGAAAGAAAAAAATCAAAAGTCAGAGTAATATCACATATATAATCCAGTCACAAAGGAATGAACGAAGTAGAAACGTCATTAGGTTCACGATATTATTGGCTGAATATGTCTATTGATATAGAGAATTATATCAATAATTGTGAAACATGTTTAAAAAACAAATATGCCAGGGATCCTCCTGTCAATAAGTTCAATTCGACCCCTACAAACATTCGAACATATTCACATATACGTTTTTAAAATATCTAACCATATTTACTTGACCATTATCGATGCTTTTTCCCGATACGATCAAGTATACCCTTTAAAGTCGGCAAAAGGAATATCAATAGTTGAAGATTTTTTGAATTTTTTAACTCATCATGAGTCACCCCTAAAAATCACAAGAGACAGCGGTACGGAGTTTAAAAATGAAGATTTAGAAAACTTCTGCACTCTTCACCGTACTCAACTACATTAGACTACAGCGAAGAATAGCAACTCAAATTATCCAGTAGAATATTTTTATCCTACCCTAATTTAACATTTTCATTATTAAAGAAAAGAAACTGAAAACCTCATTGAGTTATAATAACTTTATTCATAGTGTAACCAAATCCACTCCATTTCAAGTCGTCAAAGGACTCTAACCCTTTCGATATGAACGATAACGATATTATATCGAACTATGTTCAAAACCACAAAGAAGTTAGTAAAAATGTATACGAAAATATCCAACAAGCAAATGAAACAACTAAAGAAAAATTCATAACTAAAGCAAATGAAAGAAGGTCCAACGCCCCACAATATACGGGTCGAACAACAGTTTATATGAAAATTTAACCCCGAAACTAAAAGTTATCAAAATTCAAAAAGGGGCACCCTCAATCAGGAAACTAATATAAAATTATTACACAATCCGGAACATATCATAAAAGTTTCGCTAGGAAACCCAGAAAAATCAAAGAACACACATTGTCACAGGAAAATCAAGAGGGTGAAGTTTCTTCTCCTTTGCCTGGTTGTTCACTTGACATATTGTGAGGATAACATACATGTTACCAACTTAGACAATCTCATCCTCCCAATAGAACTAGAAAACGCTAGACTCACATACAGTAAACATACCAAATGCAAAATATGAAAAAAAAGTAAATAAATTGGAAAAAGTACTTTCAAAGTTAATGTAACTAACACAATATCTCATCATCGATTATCTTAGAGTATACTGCTCAGAACTAAATATTTTATTAGCACTTTACAGAGAAATATCGACAATCTATTACCCTCATCCCATACATGCAATGAAAGAAGGCTAATCAATGTAGTTGGTAAAGTAAACAAAAAGCTTTTTGACAACTTCGACTCTGATGACGAGGAACGTTATAATAGTGCTATTAAAGTCTTCGAAAATAATCAAGAAAAAATTGTTCACGGAATCAATCTTCAAATTTCCTTGTCTGGAACATTAATGAACCATTATAACAAAATCATTAGAATTTTCATCACGAACCAAGAGGAGTTCGAGCGAGATTTGAAAAGATTTCCGGTAACAGTTAGAGATACAATAAGAAATGTCAATAATTACGTCAGTTTTCAAGGGACATTATTACAATTGAACTTAGACTGTCAGACAAAGTCAAGTTCCAAATTTTAAGAATACACTCATACGTATTACCAATTTTTAGGAACGCAAGTCAGTTTTGTTAAAACCAAATTAATATTTGCAATACACGACCCTATTCTAAGGCCCAAATTCTTTGAATTCTATCATATATATCCTATTATCCAAAATCACACGATATTTTTCCCCGAATACCCATATTTGGCACGGAACCAGGAAAACTTTCAGTTCGAAAAAGGAGATTGCCCAGTCTTAGAAAACACATATTACTGCCCGGAGAACTTCGCGCCACCGGATAACTGTACACTTCACCTTTTTAAAGGAAAACCCTCAAAGAAATACCATATATTGAAAATCAACGTGCAAGTTTCCATTGTAGAACAAGTAATACAATATCGTGTATTGATTATCCCAGTCAAAGAAGAACGTGTATATTCCAAATGTAAAACAGATCGATACCTAGAAATCAATTCTCCAGTGTTGATCAGAATCCCACGATCATGAGAAATCCAAATCTAGATACGTAAACAACATTTACATTTAACAAAGAAAACCCATGATTTTACCGAAATTGGAAATAACCGACTTGAAAACTCTACGACACCCTGAGTTTTACCAAAATCAACCTTGATGAACTGTACTAATTCGTGGTACAGTTTATCAAGAAAACAAGAAACGTTCAAGAAGAATCAAAAAGCCCGTGGATCCTGTAAAGTAACGAGTTTTTCTCTCAGGGTTTTTTTAGAAACCACAACTTCCAAAAAGGACTCCGATATTTGTCAACCTGAGGAGGAACAAGTTACGTGGTACCGGCTATCAAGAAACGTGCCTTATCTACAGGATCCCGAGACTTTGCAAACTCATTTTATTTCGAATCTCTTAATAATTGTCCTAATAAATATTCATTATTTGAATTGCTCTCGAAAATAATAAACACTTTTTCGAGTCTAATGTGAAATCGATTTTCTTTTTTAAAAACTAAGTTTTCGATTTCCAATACATAATTGGCTGAAATTATAAAAAAAATTTTGATAGTCATAAGAAAAGTATGAGTATATGACAAAAATATACTTCAAAAAATTTCAAACAATGTATTTACATTACAACTGCTCACAAATTGTCATCAAACAAATTGATTCATGTAATATTCAAAATCAACTGTCATTCAAAATGGAACAAAAGTATACCTTTCAAAATCATGATTTTAACATATCAACTTCAGAAACAGTAATACTGCTTCAATAATTGGTTTGAAAGCATGTGAAAGTGTATCAGTCTCAAAGGCAAATATTTTTTTAAAACAATAAATAGAATTTGTTTCAAATATTTTTGCTACTTTCTGTAAAAACTCAACAGAAGACCCTCGTTTTGTCCAATTTTAATTTCATCTAGTGGAATCTCATAAATTTCTCATTTTTTGATTAACCATTAGTTGTTCACAACATCACATTTTTGTCTACCCTGAATATTTCCAATGTCTCTCCAAATGTTTTTCATGAATATAGTGCCAGTATCGATCACCCAACGAATTGCTCTTCTCGACATACGCCAATGTTCGCGGCTATTAGTTGCGTCCTGACGCCGGGCGTCGTCTGTATCCAGACACATGTAGCGTCCCATATAAAGGAAAAATACGTGCTTGGCTTGGAAAATGAACCAGTTTTGGCAAACTTATAACTGTGAGAATAACTGAATTTATATGAGTTTTCTTCGGTAAAGGTGGAAACGGCCATTTCTTATACAAAGAATGTCTAGAAACACATTTCCCGTGAATTTTCTACGTAACTTGGTGATTTGAAAGTTGAAGAAAGATAATCGAATCAAGATATTTTTATGAATGTACAGCGCCTCTAGGAAAGAATTTCAAAAATGCAAGTCCCTTGGGTAGCCATTGAAATCAATCGTATTTTTGAAAAACCACCTTCTATAGATTCTTTTATGTATCTAAATATTTTAGAAATGTCAAATAATTTGATTCTCGTAAGGATTCTCTTTACAAATTTGTCCCCACAGTTTGATCTACCAATATTTTGATGAGTGGGCAAATTGTAGCTGACCAATATATCCAAAATTTTGGCGACATTTTCATGGGCAAATGGCTTGCGATCTTAGATACTCTTCATAGCGTTTTAATTTTCAATGGAGCAATCAGACAATGTCTTCAATCGGTGTGACATCATCAATATACAAGAATGAAACAAATATTTTCTAATATATTGGTTTACAGAGGATATTTCTACTTACCACTCGACTGCCACTTTCTCCTTCTGAGGATTTTTTATTACACTTTGAGTTTCTCAACCAACTCCTCCAATTTTTCTGTCAACTCGAATTACCATCGAATTATTTTTTGTATTTGAAATATTGTACTTGAAATACATTTTTTACTATATTTTTTTTTATTTTTCAGTTATTGATGTACATGTATCTGAGCTTGTTCATTTTATTTAGTGCGTCATCGTTGCATATTCAGACCCTACGACAATTGTTGGACCATCAAATTATTGTTAACCTTTGCTGAGTTATAACTCTTTACAATTGGTACGGCAGCCATGTCGTTTCCGCCATATTAATATCCTCTTCCTTCATTTGTTATTCACCACAATGGGATGGCGTCATTTTGTTCCAGCATCATGGAGGTGTATAAAAAAGTTAGTCCGTCATCATGGTCGTCTGTCATATTGGATTCAGGGTAACGTCATGTTGTTGTTGGTGTTTGACTCACGATTAGCTTAGCCCGAGTTGTGATAATACGAAAAAGTGAATAACTATATTTCATTTCGTTAACTAGTCTAGTAATCCAATAAATTTTCTGAAAAAAGGTTGGTTGGGTATCAGGATCAATTTTTTCTTTAAAAAACAATTGTGTTTTTGGCGACGTTTCGAATTTAATCAAATTCTCCTTCGTGGCATGAAAAACTATTTTCCGATCCCTAAAGAAGAATTAAATTAAATTCGAAACGTCGGCAAGAAAACAATTGTTTTTTTAAGAAAAAAATTGGTCCTGTTACCCAACCAACCTTTTTTCAGAATTTTATTTTATTCCAAAACCGACGATCGTTAATGAGAAATGTGAAATAACTTCATAGGACAGTTACGTAAAAGTCTAGTAATAAAACTAGTATCAAATTGACTATACGAGCAATGGGCTCATTTAACATTTTTTTTATATCATAATTTGAAAGTTAATGTTTCAAATAGTACATCTTTAAAAAAGTCTGAATTTTCACTCTTTATCTTCACCCTCAAATTAATGGTTGAATGTGGCGTTCACCGAAACGGTGCGTGGTCAAGCTTGACGTCAGATCAGTCGACTCGGCGACAAGGGAGTGCTGGCGGATAAGCAAAATACGTGTGCTTAAGCCGTAGAAAGCAAGTTGTGTGTTGTTGACTGCAGTGTGTCAATTGCGTAAATGTGAATAATGATAAAAAAATAACGTTACAAGTATTGCGTCGTTCCTAAATGCAAAAATCCTTCGCTAACTGCACCAGACAAAATATTTATTTCACTATTACTAAAGTTATAACACCTTTGTGGAGGGCAGACTTTGTATCTGCCAAGGGGACGCATTTTTGTTGCGAATATCATTTTAATGTAAGTATGATAATGATTAATAAAAAAATTATGGTTTACTCTGAGCTACTTTGAATTTTAGATTGAAACAGGCTTAGAAAATTACATGTACACTTATATCAAAACTATGAAAGTGGGAAAAATTATATTAAAACCAGGCATAATTCCGCATATATTTGATTGCCATATTGATGGAACGACGGCCCATACATCTAAAGCTCCATCGTTTCCCCAAAAAAAGGAAAAACAAGTTTTGTTGAATATTTGTAACGTAAATATCGCTGAAAATCAAATCATGTGTTATGAGCAGGTACACAGGAAAAGACCTTTGATGTTGGAATTCAAGTTAATAAACAGGTTTTTCGAAGATCAAAAGCTAAACAGACCGTAAATATTATATACCACTGAAAAAAATCGTTCTAAAGAAATAGAAAATACAGAAGGTATTGGAAAAAATTACCACTAAGTTCCTTCGAGGACAGTGAGAGTTTGAGTACATCAGACATGACTTCTGTCGATACATCATAAGATTCTACTCTGTCTGGAATATTAACTGAAAACTGCACCCTTCACATATTATAAACTCACCTACTAACCCACTATGCACATACAAAATACATCAACAGTGTTTCACAACATACGGGTAGAAGACCCAGACCGTATAATTTTAGGAGAAAGATTGAAATGTTACAATAATCAAAATGTTTCTCTTGTCGTCCAGCATAACAACAAGGTATTGAGAAAAATATTGAGAAAAGATTTTTCCGAATATTTATCAGCACTCAGGGCAGAAAAGATTGAAATTTTCACAATTTTAGGATTATATGAGCATTCAGCTGTCGCCCTTTTCAATCTGTTACATTATATTATTCTACTGAAGCGACGACCAAACTGCGGGGCCTCAAGCCGTTAAATTTAATAATAATATAATATCCTTTATTGTCATATAAATCTACAATGGACAGGACAACGTCAATAGGTTTTAATATTTACAATATTTGTTATATATAATGATAGTAATAGTATAAGGTACAGTACAATAATAAAATATGATGGTAGTAAAATATGATATAGTAACAATAATAATAGTAATAATGATATCCTTCCTATAAATCTACAATGGCGTCAGTCACTGGGTTATGGTTTACAATAGGTAATATTTATTACAACTACAGTTCCCATATCACAATTTTTATAATTCGACACCTCGTTCGACACTGAACGAGGTGACCACAACTCTGTCACCAAGTTGGAACCTGTTCAGAAAAAAGCTCAGATAAAAGCCGCAGAGATCACCTTATTTCTGCGGAAACACAAGGATAAGCCAATGCATGGGGTCTTCTTCAATAACATTGAAGACCTTGGCTTATCAAAGCGCCTGACCTTCGCTTTTCTCAGGTCGAGT
>WOGP01006005.1:0-10780 GCA_015342065.1 Leptinotarsa undecemlineata | reverse complement strand
GTCCAACATCTGTTTGGTATCAAGCTTCGGAGGGCGAATTCTGTCAGAAGTCCATAAATCTTCTTGCCATCCAGGTGTTCAATGTTTGTTTGGCAAAGACTAAAGCGATGCCAATGACAGGTTCTGGTCCGATGAAGGAGGATGCTTGCAGCACCCTCCTTTGCAAGAGAGTCAGCAGCCTCATTGTCTTACAGGCCAGTATGGCCAGGAATCCAGACCAGAGACAATCTGTTAAGTCTTCCTATCGAGGAGAGTCGTTTTTGGCAATATGCTACCAATTTAGACTAGGCTTGGAAGTAGCCAAGAGCTTCCAATGCCGCTCGACTGTCCGAGAATATTATTATTGATTTGTGTATGAAGTTGGATTTTTCTAATCCTCTTATTTCTGGACATAAATGGACAGATCAATTTTTTATAACAATTTCAAAGTTGCATTTCACTAGAATTGTATTCATCTTTCACCAAGACATTATATCATTACGGATAACATTAGATTACATCATGATAATTATTTATTAATCAAATTGAAAAGGGTATATTTTTAGGAGAGAATAATTTTTGGAAAAGAGAGGTTTTGGCTTTCTACTTCTCCATCTTCTCCCAAAAAAATGTGGGAATCTTTCAAAGAAAGGAAGAAAAAAATCCCTCTCGAAACACATAATCATTGAATTACTATTGTTACTGTACACTACTAATCATACTAACCCTTTGGAAGGTCTATTTCTGAATTTTCTAAGAGAATAGAACACCAGTTTCTAGATATGCTGATACTTTCTACAAAGTGTTCTTGGTCAATATAAACAGTAAACAGGGTGTCCCATAAAAAACTCCGCGGGCAAAGATCTGGAAAATTAAAGAGAATATCCATATTTCGTGAAAGGAGATGATTCAGATGTCAGAGTCCCCTTATTTACGTAGAGATCCAGTACTAGGCGTTATTCGTTAGGGCGTCGCGACACCGTCGCCCAATTTTTTTAAATGGTAACCCAGATTTTTCAATTCGTTTTTGGATTCTGCATCAAATTCTGAATTCAGCCATATAGGCAATTTCATTGCATATTATAAAGACGGCCATGAATAAGTCAAAATAACGTATTTATCGATCTGTCAGAAAACCTGTCAGGTTTGACGAAAGTGTATTCAGTTTTGTTTTGTGCAGAAAAGTTGGATATGATATGTATGTATGGCAAAGCGAGAGGGAATTCGAAAGAAGGAGTGAAAATATATGCTAATCGGTATCCTGACAGAAGATTACCGTCAGACAAAGCAATCGCTGGCTTAGCCAAATTCTTGGCACAAATTGGATGTTTTAATGAACGGAAGCGAAAAAAAAAAACAAAAAACTGCTACAAATGAGAATCACACTGTTGCAATGCTTGGTTAAATGGTATTAGAACCGCATAGTTCTATCCGACAAGTAACAACGTTGTATTATATTTTATGTTTTATTTTTTATTACCTATAATCTATTCCCATATTTATGAGATTCTGATAGAAGATTAAATGTCATTGCATGGTTGTCCACCCGTATTCATGATAATGATCAGTTTCTGAACAAAATATTATTAAAGGATGAAAGCCGTTTCCATAAAAAAGGTATAATAAACAAACATAATTGTCACTATTGGTCTGACGTGAACCCTCATTGGGTTCAAGAAACTAGATTTCAGTCTGCGTGGGGGTTTAATGTTTGGTGCGGAATCATTGATGATTATTTGATCGGACCTCATTTTTTCGAAGGAATTCTCAATGAGGAGAGGTACTTGGTTTTCCTTCAACATGTCTTGCCGAATCTATTGGAGAATTTACCAATACAAACTCAACTAAATCTGTGGTTTCCAAACAATAGGGCACATCCGCATAATACTAGAATAGTAACCCAATATTTGGATGACACTTTAATGAGAAATGGATTGGGGATAAGGGTCCAATACAATGACCAGCTTGAAGTCCAGATATTATTTTACTAGATTTTTCTTGTGGGGATATATTAAAAATTTAGTTTATAAGAGACGTCCACAAAATGTAGATTATTGAAAAAAGTACAAATCCTTGTACTTCCATATCGAGAGAGACGCTTTCAGCTGTCACGAATCGAGAATTACTAAAACGATGCATTATGTGTACGTGAATAGAAGCATTTTTCGTTATCGTCATGGTAGTCGAGTTATGGTCGAAGTAATTTTTTTTGGTAATTTGAAACATTTATTTTAGTTTTCAAATTCACAGAAACACACAACTAGATGAAACTGAAAAGGCATTGAAATTATAACCGATAGATTAATTTTATCGAACTCGTTTAATTACATTTATTTTGACTTATTCATGGCCCTCCTTATAATACATAATGAAATAGCCTTTTTTCATCAGTATTCAAGAGAAACTACAAGTGTGCTATATGGCTGAATTCAGAATTGAATGCAAAATCCAAAAACGAAAAATCTGGGTTATCGTTTGTAAATTGGCGTCGGTATTGCGACGCCCTAACGAATGACGCCTACGTAAATACGAGGACCCTTCGACATAAAAATCATCTGCTTTCACGAAATATGGATATTCTCTTTCATTTTCCAGATATTTGCCCGCCAAGTTTCATATGGGACACCCTGTATATCGAAAGGTAGTAAGTACTTTTATGCTTGAAGCAAAAAAAATAATAGAGGAATACTCGAAATAATTTTTGTGCACTATTATTGAAAAGAAAATGTATCCATCTACTTTTGAAAAATCTTTCTAAAAATTAACCCTACATTATTATCAATTTGTACGTAAACTTTTAAAATTTTCTATTTTAATTTTACCCCTATATTAAGGACTTCTTTTTTCAAATATTTCAATAATAAAGAAAATAATAAAAAACATCAATGAAAACTATTTAAGAAATTAATTATTCACATATGTTTCCTACAGATAAAATTGGGATGAGACCAGATGTTTCTGTGAATGGTTTAGACATTTTTCAAAAAGAAATTTCAGAAAGAAATATTTTCTTCCTTTTTTCGAAGTTTATATTTGTTATCATTTTCAGATAAACTTTTCATCAGGTATGAGTATTACTATGTCGTCACCCAATTTTCACTTCATTCAAATAAAACGAATAAACCATAAATCAAGCAGTTATCAGTATTGCAGGATATATGGGTAGTGAATCTGTAGAAATATCAAGGTCTCAAAAACAATGTTTAGCTTATTGCAAAATTGTTTTGTGAAAGAAATATTACAATTTTATTGAAAACATTTATACAATGCATTCGCTGTTACTTCCCTTATCGCATCTCCAGAACATGTCACCAATTTTTTTGAATGGATCACCCTATATTTTTTCGCATTATCAGATGCTCCACGATGAGCAGATTTCAACAAAGTATAAACCATATGGTCCGAAACTTATGGTTCGGAAGTTATAAATTATTTCAGTTGCAAACGAGTCACCCTGAATAACTTTTAGAACAATGATTATCACGAAAAATAAAAAACACCTCAACAATAGTATACAGGGAAACACATTTTGACATATTTACATTTGATCTAACTTTCCCTATCCCACTCCCAGAGCATCTCACCATTTTTATTAATGGATCAATTGTTTTCATTATCAGATGTTCCATGACAAAGTACAATAGATAGATTTTATTGAAGTTTTCAAATTGAACATATGAAAAGTCAAGTCAGTAAGGTATAAATATATAACTAAAATACAACAAAAGATAACAAAAGATCATCACAGGTTTATACATTCGTGGGAGTACATTTTAGTATAACTCAATATTGGAAAAAAAAATAAGATAAGTGTCACAGATATAAATGCATTAGTCTAAAATATATAGATATCAAAATATAATGAAAATGAATTATAAAAATAATACTAATTAATATCTATCCTTCTTCTGTTTTCTGCAATCGTCATAAAGTTGCCATGAAAAATTCTTGCATCGAATAGGGTTCCATGTTAACCAACAAATCGAAAACTAGAATTTTGAAAGTATGTCGTCTGCCTTCTTCTCTGATTGTCAGTGGTAAATAATTATATAGTTTGATGGCCATATAGCGTGGACCTCTTTCTGTACTTCTTAGTCTATGTTTAGGAAGAACGAGGTTCGAATTGTTCTTAGTATAGTACTCGTGAATGTTTTTATGAATAATGAATTTTTCATTGTTGTCATAAACGAAAATAATACAAACATAAATATAGATCCCACATAAAGTAAGTAATTAATCTCTTAACAATACAAAGTATAACTGTTCAGGAGTTGTCAACAATGAAACTATTTGTACTGCAGATTTAAGGCACGTTGGCCTAATGGAAAATTCACAATCTCTTACTAAGTTATCTCGAAAATCAGGAATCAGTCGTACAAATGTTTTCAGGAACTTTCAAAAGTACAAATTTCATCCATATAAGAATAGACTAGTTCATGAATTGAACGAAGATTATTTCGATAGGCGTATCGAGTTTTTTGAAAGTTTCACTGAACGGATCAACTTGCATCAGAATTTCTTGTATAAAATTTGTTTTTCGGATGAATGTACGTTCAGTTTGAATGGAGAGGTGAATCGGCAGAATTGTCGATATTGGAGTGATGCGAATCCACATTTATACGGTGAAATTCATACCCAACGACCTTAAAAACTGAATGCTTGAACAGGAATTTTAGGTGACCACATCATAGGACTTTCTTCATCGATGATGATTTGAATAGTGATGAATATTTGGATATGTTGGAGAATTGAATAATACCGTGCATTAATAGAGCAATTGAGGAGGATATAAATTCATTCGAAAACGAAATAGTTTCTCAGCAGAATGGTGCCCCTCCTCATTATGCAGCTCCAGTGCGACAATTTTTTGATAATCATTTGGCCACCAAGGTCTCCGGATCTCACTCCTGTAGATTTCTTTCTATAGGGTTATTTGAATTCTAAAATGTATGAGATAGAATAAACAACATTAAAAGATTTGAGAGAGAATATCATGAGGTATTGCAGATAAATAATTCACGGGATTCGCATGAGGGCGACAATGGAAGCACGTTTGTACCATTGTATGGAAGTTGGTGAAAACGTTTTTGAACATTTACTTTAATTTTTTTTCTTCTCATTGTTCAGTCATCATTTTGATTCAAGAATTAATAAAAAAATCCCTAAAGATGAATTTCACTTGTTCGGACTTCCATTGTCTAATATATAAAATGTTTTGAAATCCCTGAGACACCTAAAAGAGAAGAATTAAAAATGAATAGTCGAAAATCCTATATTGGTGAAACTAAGAGGCCATTGAATGTTCGCATTGCCGAGCACAAAAAACACACACAGCGAGGGGAAACCAGCAAATCAGGAATAGCAGACCATGTTTGGACCCATCAACACAACTTCGAGTGGTCCCAAACTGAGATCATACACAGAGAGGAACATTGGTTTAGCAGAAAATTCAAGGAAGCAGCATACATGTTGTCCAACAATGTATTCAGCCAAGCTAGCGTAGAGATAAACAACGTATGGAAACCCATTATAAAGCGAAAAATGGCCAACTCCCGCCAAACGGCCACATCCCACTCAACCAGTGAAGCGGAAAATGGTAAGCGGGGATAGTGAAAGTGAAGTGAAACTACTCGAACGACCCATAAATAGTCATCTCTCGGAGGCATCAGTCCAGTCATCACCCGAAGATGATTGTAGATACCAACAATCGAAACGTGGTTTGGAATCTCTTTACTTCGTATTTTATTTTATTTTTTCATTACTCTATTTTTATTCAAATTTTTTGTATGGTATTTCACTGTTATTTCATTTCAGGTTTTTAGCTTAATATAATTTTTATTTTTGACCATTAATTTTTAATTCTTCTCTTTTAGGTGTCTCAGGTATTTCAAATCATTTTAGATATTAGACAATGGGAGCCTGAACTAGTGAAATTTATCATGAAACATTATCAATCACCTTCAAACAAACGTTTTTAGTTTGTGTTGCTATTAAACCATATTTTTCAAATGATTATTCATTACAGATGAATATGAACATTGGGAATTATTTGAATAAACTAAAAAAAAACCGATTTGATAACAACCCAAACTAAAAATTAATTTTGTTATTAAAAAGGGTGGGGATGCTGAATATCCATTATAATAAATACTTGGTTAGGAGCTGTTTGCCAGATTGGAGCCATAATAAATATACAACTCAAAGCATCGCATGCTTTTTTAAAATAAAATTTTTCATTGTTTAGTTTTTGTTGCTATTAAAGCACGTTTTTCAGTTTTTTGAAATTATTATTCTTTATAGATCAATATGAACATTAGTAATAACCAATGTAATGACCTGCCAATTATACTTTGTGTGTAAATATGGCCAATGTAGTATTTTTTGCCCAAATTCACATACAGAGTACAACTGGCAGGTCAAAAAAGTCACGTGACAGACAGGAGAAAATATAAAAATTTCACATTAATTTTGAGAGGGGTGTACTATTGTTTCAATTTTACACTCCTATATTAATTTGGATAGTTTAATTATGAACACAAGACCTATTAATTGAAGCCACAAATGTGCGGCTGGCTCCTACAGGTGGTACTGTGCATTTGTATTTCTTTCTGATAACTAAGTGTTGCTCATCCTAAGACTTGGTTGCACCATACTGATGACGGGATAAGGGCCCAAAACACGTGTCTATGGTTTGTCACTTTCTTGAGTGCAAAAAGGTTTTGAAGCTTTAATAACTTTTAATTATTTTATGACTATACTTCTTGTTTGTTCTGTTATACGGTCGGAACGCCTTAGCACAAGTATTTGTCCTCTCCTTTCAACCAGATGTGTTTTTAAATTTGCCTGTATTTGGGTTACATCAGGTGATATCCTTTGTGTTGGTGTTTTTCTGGGTTAATTGTTTCTAGGAAGGTGTATTTGTTCCTCAATAAGTGAATTGAGACTTTGTATATATGGATATTTAGCTTTTCCCAGATGTCCATACGGTTTCCTTCATTGACTTGTTTTATGAGTTTGATGCTTTCTGGTGGGATACATTTATGTTTGCTCTGTATGTCGTGTGTTGAGATGTTTGATTCAAATGTTATTGGGTTTATGTATGCTTTTATGTGCTCGTCGTACCTTTAGATAATTTTTTTGTAGGTTTGGCTAAACGGAGGGTTTTGTGAACAAGTACTATTACTCGCATCAGGAAAAAAATATATGATTTGAGAAAAATGTTGATTATGCTTGGCGACGATATAGGAGTGAATGCCACATTCCTAGCTCGTTGAATAATCAATAAATTATCATTCGAAAATAGTACCACATACTCATGATTAATAAAATCTTCAAATTGTTGAAATAGAAATGATGTGTTTGTTGTTTACTTCGTTTGTTGTTCACAAACAAAGACAGCAACACGGCGATGGCAAGATTCTCTTCGTCAGTATGAAACATATGAACCTAAATACAGCAAAGAACTCGCCACAAGCAATAATCAAAAGCCACGTTCCTCCCTCCCGAACGTGCTAAAATTATTCCTGCAAGCACATTCCAATCAATTACGGTGAAGGGAATTCCATACAAGCAGACGAGCGTCTTACACATCCACAGAGCGTCTCTTTCTCCCCCCCCCTCCTGAGTGAATTACAGGGATTGCGTCGGGAATGCCCGAAAAGCAACAGCAGTGTCGTATCTAATTGATGTATTCAAATAGATGTACGTCTTGTGCATGGTAATATCGGCAGAATTCTAACCGCATGTTATGAGAGGGACATCTATGAAATATGGGTTGTACTTGATCTTTGCTAGATTTGTGAATATTCCTGATCGATTATTTCCATTTCTGATATAATCTCGAGGTTCTTTCTCACAAACTTTCAATGGTCTTGATGTTTCACCTATGTAATTATCACTGAAGTTCTTGGAAATTGTTACCCTCCCAAGCAAAAAAATATTTTTCAATCAATATTTACGGTGTGACCCTAGATGTTTTTGTTTCGATGTTTCGAGTAGTGAACATCATCTATGCATCAAACAGAATTTTTTACTGGAAACAGAGTTTTCACTTTATGTTTCAAAACTGTTTTCGAGCGAAGATGATTTATTTAGGAACTTCCTGGACGCTTTTTCTTTTAGAAAGTTTCATTTTTCCGGCCTATTCCGGGAAGTACGTACTTCCGGATGGAGCTGGGGAGAATCACATCGTTGTTGTCATTCCAAATATGAAAATCGTGATGAATATGGTTCTGCTAAATGCAGTTGATGATTGCCGTAGCAGCGAAATAACGACTGATAGCTATTTGACTTTGAATTAGTTGACCTTTTGATTTCTGAATGTTTGCATGGATTTTGTTCACAATTCTCACGCCCTGTCTTGGAGTTAAAATAAATTTCCAAAGTCTGTTGAGTAATCTACTTCACTGATCTAGTTCAAAGCCAAATTAAAGGAATACATCCAAACGAAGTAACTATATTTTCATCAATATAAATATAAAACAATACAGGGTGTTGATTAAGTATGTATCATAAATTCAACAGACGATTCTTTAGAGAGTTTCATGACGGAATATTCATATAAACATGGGTCCGCAAATCCTTCGTTCAGTGGAGTCTCCCGCGGGATTTTCTTTATAAGCCTTCAATTTATAATTGTTATAAAAAGTGTGTTTAGTGGTTATTTTTCAAACCATTTTTTGTAAAACATGGTTCAATTTACTAATAGTGAATTGGCATATATGCATTTCTGTCATGAAGTGCTGCAAGACGCATTTACCATGAAATATTTCCTCAGCGTGTAGTGCCTGATAGAAGAACTTTTGTACGTCTCCATGCACGACTTTCTGAAACAGGCTGCTTTAAAAGATCGACGGTTGTTATTGGGAGGCCTGCAACGGTACGAACAGTTAGAATTGAAGAAGATGTTTCAAATGAGATTGAAGTAAATCCTCATACCAGTACTCGGAAAACAGGTGTAGAACTGAATATTACCCATGTCACACTATGGCAGACTTTAAGAGCCCAGCAGCTATTTCCCTATCAAATGCAACGTGTGCACGCTCTATTTCCCAGAGGTTTGCCTGTGAGACTAACTTTTTCTAATTGGTTACGCGGTAGAATAAGAAGAAATCCAGGTTTCCTTAGTCGAATACTGTTTACAGATGAAGCTTGTTTTTCTCGCAATTCAATTATTAACTTCCACAACAATCACATTTGGACCGAAAACAATATATACGCCTTGATAGAAAATAATTTTCAAGAACAGGTTTTTAATATTTGGGTTGGAATGATCGATGACCTTGCAGAACATTGCAAATCGTCCCTTCATACTTTTGATTTTGAGTCAATCAGTATTATAGGACAACAGACAATACTGAAAAGATAGACTCCTGAACGAAATGATTGAAATAACAAAACATGGAACAAAATGCGTTAACAATAGGTCGGGCATTGAAAACTCACACACCTCATATTTCAATCTAATAGAAAAAATGAAACAATAACTAACTTCGGAATCATTAACCGACTGCTTTTTCCAAATACAATTCTCATTTTTTTCATGGGCTTTTATTAATTATAAAGAACGATTTACAGACACTTCAGATTGTTAATTCCTTCGAGTCTGTGTGAACGTCTTTCAGGAACCTGAGTACGTATTTATATTTTATGTCGAAATTATTCACTTCACCTTTCAACTCGGAAAGCCGCCCTAAATGTAAGTACTCATCAACGTTGTTTGTTCTGTAAAGTGCTCGAAACGTTTATAAACAATAAAGTTTCGAAACGTCGACAATTTAGAAATTGGTTTTCTTCAACATTTTGACCGAATTTCCGCCAACTTGATAATCAAAATCATATTCAACGGTCGCCATCCTATTCAAAAAAATCCACCTATCTATTTTGCAAATACAATGTTTACCGGGTGGACCAAAATAATTCAGAATGAAGGTAAATCTTCACTTTGTCACAGGTACAATTGTCATCACGTCGTAAAATGCTTGGCATCTGAAAATCAAGTTTAATTTCATCCAAACTGAGAGTCAACTGAATTTTCCTGAAATTCTACAATTTGATCGGACTATTTGAAATTTTCACTCGATGTAAGCTTCTGTTATACAACATGCCATTCAGGTGCCTTTGAAGTAGTTGTTTCAGGAAAAAACTTCCGTTAACGCAGTACGAGTCAAGTTACATATGAAGTCGAAATTTTCTTTGATCTAGTGAATGGAGTTCGTTCCATGATATTTTTCGCTCGCAAGAAACAATATCTGTTTCACCTCCAGATGAATTATTTTTACTGGAAAGGTTTCGCCTTTCTTTTCCTCCATCTTCATACAGAAAATGTGGGAAACTTCGGAAGGAAGAAACAAAGAAATCAAGTTGAAAATAAATTATCATGCATGGAAGTTACTTTCAGACACAAACTTTTGAAGCAACTACGTTTATGTGAACAAGGAATTACATAAAAACTATTTTTACACTACAGTTTGTTTTCCAGAAATTCGTTTTGGGATTCAATCAGATATTATTCAAAGAAATGCTGCATGAAATGGTATACAAAAGTTATACAATTTCACTGGGAAGGAACACTGTCATCATAGAAAATAGGCAATAAAACTTTGTATGTTATCTTACCACTTTTATTCGAAACTAATGAACTAAAGTAAACTTATGAATTTCCAAGGATTCTAGATAATTCAGTTTAAAAAAAAAAAAATCTGTTTAAAATCTGTTTTTCCGTTAATCAGCTGCCGCCCCCATACGAACGACAACTCTCAGAAGTTGAGAAACTTGTGCGAGCTAAGGACTAACGAGGTCT
>WOGP01006004.1:0-12695 GCA_015342065.1 Leptinotarsa undecemlineata | reverse complement strand
AGAGAAAACGCCAGTCATTTCTGAGAATTTAGTGTAAAGAATTTTGGAATAATATATAATCCGAATATTGCGATTCGGTTATTTTTTAGTGTTTTTTATTAATTTCAATTCAGTATACTTCAAAAAAGGGTTGAAATAAATTCATCGCTATAAAACATGGATTCAATTTAAAAGTTACAAGAAACATATAGCTTTTTTCGCTTTTCACTGAGTATATTCGGGAACGAATTAGAAATTAATAGATTAAAACTTACCTTGATCTTTCCAGAATGGAATTTTCAGCCAATTCAATTTTATTAAAACATGGAGTGTCCTTCAACTCTTTCACTGCATTGTGAATCCTCGATATAGAAACTGTGTTTCTGAAAATTGTGACGTTTGTTTTGTGGCTTATTTTATATCGAACCTTTCATCATTTTGAGAATCAGCTACTTCACATCTAGAAAAATGTATCTCTGCTTCTTTTGAAATACACTACGTGGAACTGTTTATTTGTGAACTCTTTTGAGCTTTACTAGAAATCATCGCTGTTGAGAATGTACGAATCAGGATGGTGATAATATTATGTACAATGTTATTTATGACGTTTCAATTTGCATGCTAGGTACTTGATTCGGTTGAGTTCACAATTAAATTGCCAAATTCAATAACAAATTATTAATGGATCTACAGCAATGATTCGAATTCTGGCGAAACTTTTTTTCGTGACAAATAGAATTGTATAGAATTGTTTCACATCAATTAATAAGTTTTGAGAAGTATTTCACTTTCGTGTGTCGAATGATTTTGTGAGAACAAAAGACTCGTTCTGGCTTCGTACGGATAGCAGGGCATGTATGTCTACTTTGTGGAATTGGCCGCGGTGGTAGTGCGCTCGACTCACGATCGAAAGACCGTGGGTTCGATTCCCACCTCGACCAGATATTTTTCTCGAGATAATTTATCTGGTTGAAGCTGGAATGATTCTGCAACCGTGTTAAGAATCACACGTTAAAATGTAAGACCTCGTTAGTTCTTAGCTCGCACAAGTTTCTCAACTTATGAGAGTTGTCGTTCGTTTGGGGGCGATAGCTGATTAACGGAAAAACAGATTTTGAAAAGATTTTAAATAGATTTTTCTTCTGTCATAGTATCACATTAGCTTATAACTACTATAAGTGATTTTTGATAAAATTAACAAAAGTATGTTCACAAAAATTAATTTTGATTTTGAAATTGGTAAGTACGTATCCATTGACAGACAACGCAAAACAAATATATGATACATTAACTTTCAAAGTATGGAAGTGCAGAGGGACCACATATTTTCATTATTTGTTTCTTGGAAATTATTATTCTAAAACTCGTAATCTGCACTTTAACCTCGAATTTCGACCTTAAACTCAAAATTTATGACACTAAATTAGGAATTCGGAAAATCTCGAAATTTTCAGTTCAATGTCGAAATATAAAATTTTGTGCTCTTGTAGTATTAGTTTAGATGAAATCTGATATCAAAAGAATGACGAGATTTTTGTTTGGTTTCATAAGAAGGAAGTTTATCCTTTGGATTTGAGTTTTCAATAGCTTCTATAGTTTTTATTTTATTTGGCAAAAAATTGGATATTCTTGGTCCGTAGGAACTGACAAATCTTTGACTATTGCACTTTCTAAAAAATGTAATATTCATGGTTATACTATGTGTAGATCCTGTTTTCTTAGATTTGTTGTCATTTGTTTGAAGATTTGGAGCTGAATTTTATATACATAGAGGCATTTTAGTATAATTTGGATTATGAAATACACAAAACTGTTTATTACAATATGAAATGTTCGTGGGGTAATTTTATTGTAAGGCAACTTTTCTATCCACGAGTCTCGCGTTTGAATATCGTACACTTCAGATATCACTCATGCTTTCAAAAATATCAAGAGGCGTCATATCATATGTTTTAGTCAATTTAAAGGTTAACTTTAATAAAACAAACTCACTTAAAATCTTCGGCTTAGACAAATTGCTGAGTAACTGCAAATAACCCTTAGCAAACAAACTGAAATAGATTTATTCAGGTCATCGACCTACGCCCCTCTTCTTCAGAACCCCCATCTTCCGAAAATCCCCATTTTTTATTCATCATCCGTTGTGTCAATCTCGACATCACTGAGAAAGGAAGGAATTACTAGACCATGTCGGAATCCACCACGTTAGATTCTAGAGAATCATCTCCATACCCATTTGTATCCCAATTATCATTTCGGGCGAGAAACAGTGCACATGCCTCCGTCAGTGTATCACCATTTTTGAGAGACTTAAAAAATGTAAAGCCTCCAATTTGAATCCTGTCACACCCATCTCAAAATTCTGCAACATCTGTAATGCCACTGGGCATCTTGCACAAGAATGTCCAACTCACACCACATTCACTGCGGGGAAGCATACTCCTTCAAAAAACAATCCTCTCCCACCTGCCTCAATTGCATTTGAGATCATTCGGCATTCTCTGCTTTGCCTCACTATTTTGGGTCATATTTTCTTCGTCACGGCTAGTGGCAACAAAATTTTCTCCACATTGACAAAAAATCTCTTCAATAAATAGCAATACATCCTAAAGACATTGTTATAATGGGCGTTTAGTCTACTGCACTCTGAACTCCCAAGATCTTTTTCGCAAACGCTATTACACTTAATCGCTTTTTCACTTCCAAAATATCCACATCTCATCTATAACTCCAGTTACCCCACTATCCACAGCTCGAAAGACCCCCATTCCCGCGGAATAGCCATTCTTGTCTATCTCATGAAACCCATTCCTTTCACAAATCTACAAGAAAGCAATTATCTTGCGATCTATATTTTTTCTAATTACACCACTGTTATCACACTGTTAATTTAATTCCTAAAAACACGAGATCACAAATTAATGAAGAAGAATTCGTCAAATGAAATAATTTTTGGGAAAGTTTCGACTACCTGGAACTGTTTTCGAAAAAAAGTGTTTGAAGAAGGTGTGTTACAGAATCGTATTTTGTAAGCAAGACACGACCTCATGCAGTAACGTTTTTTCACTGTTACTATATATACAGAAATCCATCACATTACCACTCATTTGTTATTATATAATGTGGTTTGCATTACTTATTCGAACGTCAAGGACATCGAGTTCAACTCAACTTGAATTTACACAAATATTGGAAGATAACCGCAGACTTTCATTTGATATGAACAAACATTGCTTGCCACTCGCTGTTAATAAAGTGAATGTGACGAGTTACGCATCAACTGTAAATAGATATTTACCCAAAAAATAAAATAGTAATCACTTCAGCTGACTCACAAGTAACAGGTGAATATATTTCAAGTTGTTGATGTATCATCGATTGAAAATAAACCTTACAATTCCCCAGGTAAACATAGACTCCAGATAAGACAACAATTTACCTGGAAGATAGTGTTAAGATCGATTGTTAGTTAATTTGACGAGAGAAAGTGGTTCTATCGATGTACCAAAGTACGGAAATGCTTACACAAAGAAACATGGAGGTGAGTACTGTTTTCCAAACCATTTCAACTCCATCATTACTGAAATTTGCCAGCATACTTTAAACATTTTTTTATACTTACAATGGCGAAGAGAAAACTACTCGACATGAAAAAAGTGCAATCAAAATTAAAAGCGAATAGATTTTAAATGATCAGAATTGGAATGACAAGAAATTTACAAATTGTGGAGTTATTGAAGGTTACTGAATTGAGTTGGGATTCCCTAAGCTTAAGTAGGTGAATTAAGATGAGACGACGCACGATGGTTTCCGAGTCAAATTCATGAAAATAACCATGGCAGGGTGATACAGGGTGTTCCATCTTATTTGTACCGCAAAGCATAATGCCACGAAAATAACATTTGGTAAAATTCCAAAAACACCACGTCTTTTTTTTATCAAGAACAAAACACAAGCACTACAGAAAAATCCTCAAGACGCTCTCAGAGCGGTGCCTGTGTGAAAGTAGCGATTCACGTTGAATTTGAATCGCTGGAGGCGCAACAGCTCTTGATTCTCCATGTTTCTCGATTGCGTTATTCCCAATTTGAGTGACATACGATAGAAGGTCGCCGGTTGATCTTTGTTTCCGAAAGCCTTATTGAAGATCACTCAAGATATGGAAGCCTTCCAAATATTTGAGGATATGGTGGTTTTCGACTTTCTCTATGGTTTTTGATATCACTGATAGCAAAGCGACTGGTCTATAGTTATTTGGAAGATTTTTCTTGTTCTTTTTTGGGAATAGGCTGAACGCAAGCAATCTTCCAACAAAGAGGAAAAACTTCTTTCTTATAAGACAGGTTGAAAACTCTGCAAAATAGTGGTGCGAGTTCATTTCCGCACCTTTTAAGTACGATGACGGTCACATCATCAGGGCCAGGCGCCTTGTTTATATTGATATTCGTCTGACTTAGAAATTGTCGAAAAGTAATTTCCGGCATTATAGATTCTAGTGTGGAAATAGTGGTTGGTACCTTTCTCAGACAATCGACTGTGGAGTGGGACGCTAATTGTTCAGCTAGTAGATTTACTTTTTCTATGGCTGTTGTTGCAATTGAACCATCCGCTTGTGTTAATGGAGGAATTTTGGATTTTGTAAAGTTCTGATTAACAGCTTCAGCTACCGATCAGAAGGATATAGACCCGTTGGGATTGGCAAGCAGTTTATCTCTAATTCTCTGATTGTGAAGTTTTTTGCTTTCATTTATCCTAAGTTTGCAGCTGTTGCGAGAATTAAGAAACCTAGTTCAGTTTTCGGTACTGGGATTTTTATGCACTAACAGTAGGCGAGATTTTTGGAGGCGACAGCTTGCTCGCAATTTTTGTTGAACCAAGGTTTGTCGTTTGAAGGTCGTTTTATTGAAAAACTTCCGTGACTTTAGAGACACAAGTTGATGTATCTTTAGAGTTGAAACAAACATCTTGCCAGGGGAAATTTCGGAAATGGTCCTGAATATACTCCCATTCAGTTGATCTGTAATGCCAAAGTTTGCGCGCGGCTTAGATTATTCCTCAACATTTATTGGTAAATCACTCAACACTGAAATGACTTTGTGATCAGAAGTTTTCAATGGAGACCTTACGGTGACTGTGTATATTTCTGGATTGGTTGTTAGGTAGAGATCCAGAAGACTAGTATATTCTCCATCATGATCAAGAATCCTGATTGGCTCATTTATAATCTGAGTAAGTCCACTGCTTATATTGCAAAAGCCTCAGCTTCGCGACCTTGTTCGTTGATATTTGAAAATTTGAGCCATTCGATATTGTGGACATTGGAATCATCGAATATGGAAATTTCGGCACTAGGATGATTGACTTGCAGAAAGTCAATAGTATTTGCAAGTGGAGAGAATAGTGCCCTAAATTGTGTATCGTTAGGTGGTCGATAAACGACGCATATGAATTTGATGATCTTTCATGATATTATTTTGAACCATATAACATCAATGTTTCGGGGTTCCAGCATTTCCTCTCGTTGACAGTACTGTTTGTAAAATCGTAAAATCAGCTATCCTGTAAGCGACAATGTTATATTTCAATTTTTTTTAACGTATTATGAAGGTCGAATGAAACCTCATTGAAAAGGCTTTCGATTGCCTGTCAGACTTCCTTTGTTTTTAGAAATCGGTCCACTCATTCAGAAGATATGGAGCTTTAGAATATTAACAATATGTGTTCTGAAAATTGATTTATATTTGAGAACTTACAGTGTTGATCCAATTCATGAAATATCGGCCATCTATCATGAAATAATACATGCTATGCTTTAATGAGTCGAGTGGAATACGAGAAATCAGGGAGACCTAGGAAGTAACGCATATTATGTGAGTAATTTATAAGAGTACCTACCAATTTGTATAAACACAATTTCGTCTTCAATGTTTATTGAATGATGAAAGTGAGTGCTGGGTCGAGAGCATTTTAAGAAAAGAAAGTACATACGTCCGAAAAACACATTAAATAAGACATTTCCATTCGACATACCTCTTTCATTTATTTAAAGAAATAGAATGTAACGATCAAAGTCGTCTTCAATTATTTTTCTTGTTATAACCGAAAGAGAGATTAAACGTTCTTTTTCGTATTCGCCAGGCACTTGTATGACTCTCGCCCGTCGCATTGACAAATTTTCTTATACTAAGCGTACTTGCTCATATAGAGATCTAGTTCCTCATTCATTATTTCCAAAATAAAAAATCATTCGAATCTTTCTCGGATACTTGAACCGGATACTTCGTATGGGAAAAACTGCAATTTGTTTCGAAAGAATAATTCATTTCTACATAAAATATAATTAGGTTTTGTATTTTTCGGAAAATATATCCTTTTCATTGAAAAGCTCCTTATCTTCCAAACAAAGGGCTCTGGGATGAAAGCTGTAAGGAACTGTATAGGTTAAGGAATTACACTCTTCAATAAAGTGAAAAAATGGGAAATGATATGTTTGCTTATCGGGTTCAAAATATTGCAATAGTTCAGGTTGAAATTTGTTATTCTGACAAAACAATTTGATGTTTAAGGATTTTTGCAAGAGGATTTTTCCCTGGCAGTTTTGGTGGCCCTCTCGACTGGGTTATTGTCCTCACACCTATTCATACTCCGCCAAATAAATCAAGTTTCTCAAGAATCTTAACAAAACAGATTACTCGATTTGGCGAGTTATTTTTCAGGTAAGCTGAAGCAAGAGTGGGACTAAGTGCCAAACGCTGAAAATTGGAAACGATCCGCAACGGCCTGAATTTATTTGTGAACCACTCCAAGGTTGACAAACCCTGGTACATTCTCCTGAATCTAGTGAGGACCTGACTGCGACTACCTCCAACAGGTAGGTGAGCAACCCAAATGTGTGGCCTGAAGAAGGTCCTATGATGAAATTCAAGAGCCCCTTCGATGACTGTAGGACTACATGTACTCATCAGACAGAAGACATCCAGAATTTGAAGCCCCGCAACTGTACCTGTAGACCGTCTTCTTGAATATACTCGTAGGCAGGTATAATGGCACACTAACGAGATTCAAGTTGATTTATCGATAATGAAGTTGTCGTATGTTCTGTGTTGAAAATCTCAGCGACCTTTTCCAAGGAAGGCATCTGTGAGTCACATGAAGATATATTAGGTTCAGCCATGCAGGGATTTTCCACCACTGGTTTGGGTGAATTATTGTTCGAGCGTAAGCGTTTGTTGAACTGCCTAGGGGGAGTTTGTTGTCCTTTCTGGTGCAGATTCTGCTGCTCAAAAGTTTAATGTAAGGCAGATTCATAAGATATCCTGAGAGGGTGACTACGTTGCTTCCTGGCTGCACTACCTGGCTTCTTAGGTTTATTGGTAGGATGAGGAGTTGCAGAACTGAGGGCGCTTGAGGTTCGTTATTGATCGAATGGGCTCAGAATTATATATCCTTCCGGCATGGAAACATATAATTTAGGATGAGGCCATCGTTTAGGAGGATTCTTATCTCCACGTGTGACATCTCATCCGGTAGGGTATTCTAACGTATCCAACTGCAGGGACCCCTGCCCTTTGTTTCATGAACTGCTTTACTATAGAGCTATATAGCTATATTTATAATTGTGAAAGAAATAAATTCAGATTCAGTATTTGATGATTTCTGAAATATTAGTACTGGGTAAGAGTAGCTCATCAGATATCTTTAAAGAAATAACTTACAGAGATGATAAATATCTGTCTGAAATGGGCTGATTGTGTCTCTGTTAATCAATAATTATATTCTATTATGACTTTACATATCATGAATACAGGTAGTATGTGAAGTAACTTTGATCAGGTGGTCAAAAGTGATATGAAGAAGTTGTTATAACTGAGTCTAAATTTTTGACAAAAACTGGCGTTTTTGTCAAAATTATCGTGATAACTACGAAGAGCAAAGCAGTTCGAACTTCACAAAAAATATAAATTTATACATGACAAAAATGTACGTATAAAAATGTACTTACCTAAGGGCACTTTGAGATCCATCATTTAGCAAAAAACTACTTTTTGAACTACATTTATCAGCAGAAAATGAATGTCATCTTCGAAGTGATAATTTTATTTTCAACCTAAACGAGAAAAATGAGAATCCTGAAGATACTTTTTCCAATGGTTATTCATACTTTATAATACAAACCGGCCATTGTGATTTATGTAAGCAAGTCAAGTAATAATCGTAGGTAATAATTATTGAGAAAGAAAACCTAAAAGTTCATTAAAACTTCATCAGATGGGTATATATCCTGAGGATCATTTTATATACAATATTTTTCTCAATACCGTTTGAATTTTATATTATATTGTTCGTTGAATATGTATTAACTTATGAATAATATATTTGTTCCAGGAACCCACAACTCTTAAGAAGAAAAAACCGCAGCTCATTCTGATTCCTTGGGATCGAACAAAGTCAATAAGTTTTGCTGCTATCTCAGCTTGTTTCATTATTTGGGCTTGCATTTTCTTTTCGTTGAATAACAGAAATAATTAATCACTATTGTTATTTACCCTTGAAATTGTATATGTAAAGCAAAAAAGAACTGAATCTGTTTATTGCTCTCAATGTATATTGTACAATAATATGAATTATATTTACACAGATTATAACATTCACTGTTTTTCACCAAAATAAGTAGGAAAAAATTATATCTTCAAAAATGTTGTTAGAGGAGAGAGGAGGAAAAAACGCTGTTTGATTTTCTATTTCTGCTTCTTTATATGAAAAGTGTGGGAAAATTCCATATATAGAGAGAGAATGCAATCAAGTTCAAAATAAACTTATTACAAAGATCTATAGGTTGTGTATAGTACTTTCAGGTACAAACTGGAAGAAAAAGCCCTTCCTACTTTCACATGAACATTGAATTACACGAATGAAAAGGTACTTTCTAATTAATTACTTCCATATGAACATTGATTTATATGAAAATCATTTTATTCTATTCAGTGTGCATTTCAGACATTAGCTATGGAATTGGAACAGATATCATTCATATGAACGTTCCAAAATGCGAAGGAGTTACGATATAAAATTTTGCTCACATTGCTCAGTTGCGATAGTCCGAATTTCTTAAACAAAATTTTAAACTCAATAAAAAATCAAATCAACATAGGTTTAATGACCTACCTCTAGGTTTTTTTGTCTTTATTAATTGAATCAATTATTTGTTTGAAGGTGGTTGACAATGTTTCGTGGGGTATTTCATCAGTTCGGACTTCCATTGTCTAATTTAATATAAATTGATTTGATAACCCTGAAAAAAACCAAAAAGATTAACTGGAAATAACGATTTTATCAAACAAAAACTGAAATTACAAAGAAATAACATACAACAACCAAACAAATAAAAATTGAAATATTAATAAAAGCTGAAAAAATACACAATCGTCTTCGGGTGATAACTGGACTTATTCGGCCAATAGTCGTCTTGATTTATTTCAGGCTGGAGCCTTGCTCCCCTACCCTTTAAACTGGTTTTCGTCAGGGGGACGAACAGGTCATAAATGATCAATGTTGACGGCATGAATGTCCTCAGACATCAGTACCGCTCTTCACGATGTACCCCTACCTGACTGACGTGGGATGAATGAAGGTATTATTCATCTGTTAACGGAGGACATAGGGGCATTCGACAGAGTGGCGGGTCTTTCTATATTGGGAGGGATCGTCTACAGCGTAATCTATAGCTTCCCTGACTGATGTGGACTTATTTCTCCGAGATCTGATTATTTATAGATCATTCGAGTGCTTTCATCTATCTCCTCTTTCCGCTTCATTGGTTTTGGCGGGAGATGATCGTTTGGCGGGAGTTGGTCGTTTTTCGCTTGATTAGAGATTTCCATATGTTACGTATCTCTACGCTAGCTTGTTTAAATACGTTGTTGGACAACATATACGTGGCTTCTTTGAATTTTCTCCAAAGCCAGTGTTCCTCTTTGTGGATGATTTCAGCTTGAGCCCACTTGAAGTTGTGTCGATGAGTCCAAACATGCTCTGCTCTTTCGGATTTGCTGGTTTCTCCTCGCTGTGTGTGGTTCTTGTGGTCAGCAATGCGAACTTTCAATGGTCTCTTAGTTTCACCGATGATTCTCCGGATACCCTGCGAGTGCGGAGAATCATCCGCAAAGAGGAACACTGGTTTAGGAGAAAATTCAAAGAAGCCGCGTATATGTTGTCCAACAGCGCATTTAGTCAAGCTATCATGTAGATACGTTACATATGGAAACGTCTAATCAAGCGAAAAACAACCAACTCCCGCCAAATGGTCATCTCCCGCCAAAACGAATGAAACGGAAAGAGGGGATAGGTGAAACCACTCGAATGACCTATAAATAGTCAGATCTCGGAGGAATAAGTCCAATTAGCACCCGAAGACGATTGTGGATACTAACAATCGAAACGTTGTGACATAAATTGGTTTGAAAATTTTTAATTTTTAAAATTTTTTCAGTTTTTGTTAATATAACTTTGAATTTTTCAATTTCTTCAGCTTCTATTATTATTTCAATTTTCAATTGTTTGGTTGTATTTGTATGTTATTTCCTTGTAATTTCAGTTTTGGTTTTTCCAGGGTTATCAAATCAATTTATATTATATTAGACAATGGAATTCCGAACTGACAGAATTAATCAATTATAACATTCCTCAGGTGTGTATTATTGTTTATTTATAAATAATGTATCAACAAATGAAGTGAAAAATGCAACATAGCGTCAATTACTGCCTTTCTTATATTAATATGAAAAAATTTCCGGTATTTGAATAATTTTCGAAAAATTATAATATAATAATAATAATGATATAAATATAATATAATTATATAATATAAAAAATAATATATATTTATACACACAGATGTTCGCGATTTCCTCCTCTGTGATGATACTACGTGATGGTAGGAATTCGTAACACTTTTTATTTTTTGTTGGACTCAATTAGTTTTTGAGATATAGTCTGTCAAAGTTTGTATGATACCATATTTTACCTTATTTTTAAGCAATAAACGATTGCAATTCACATATTTTTTATTCATCACATCTTTTTCCATATCATCGCACTTTTTTCTATCCCTTTCCATTCACTTATTGCCAAGTTTCATGAAATTAGATTGAAATTCCATAATTTTTCACATGCTAACTTAACCTATCCTAAACCGACCTAACCTAACTGTCTAACCTAACCTTTGCTCAATATTTAACCTGACCTCCGAATTCTAAAAGGAACGTATTTTTTTAATGCAGTTTATATAAAGTGATTTGTGTGCACCTGACAAATTATGGAATTTCATTCTAATTTAGAAAAAGGTGCAATGATATAGAAAAAGTTGTGTTAAATGATAAAGTATGTAAATTGCAACCGTTTATTATTTTAAGAAAAGATAAAATATCTCGAAAACTAATTGAGTTAGACAAAAATAAAAACTGTTCTGAATTCCTATCATCATGTAGTATTATCCCAGACAAAAATCCGTAAGTATTCTATATTTTAATAACTATATTCTTGTTGCGAAGAAAAAAAAAGTATTTATCAATACTTTTGTGTTTTGTTGATTTGATTCCATTTAATTCGATTCCTTTGTATGTTGAATTTTGATACAAAGTGAGTTGATTGTCAAATAAAAAACTATAACGTGAGCAGTTGCCGGTCACTACAAAAACACAATTTTATATAGAATATTGGATCCATATAGTAAAAATAGAACTTCTATGAGCATTTGTTTCAAACATTATTCAAGAAGGTATCGAAAAATGAAAACACCCTCTTATGGTCCCTTTTTAAGCAGAACAAAAAAGATTATATAGATTATCAATTCATCGATTCGTCTTCAAGAAACCATGACTAATTTTAACTTTTCATATGGAACGGAAAAAAAGGTCCTCTGGAAAAGTTAGCCTTTTTGGCGACAATTCCACTTACAAGTATTTATCACTATAATCGTTCAATGAATGAATTTTCCTAATATGACGTATTCATTAGTAGTGTACCTAAGCGGAATTTGGGACGTATTTCCTAGGGAAACTCGTTACGTTAGTGAGTGGGAAAGACATGTGCGACGTAATCGATGCATAGAAGAATATAATGAGTAACGGAGGGATTCATTTGAAAGATAACAAAGTGGTTGAATTATAAAAATAATGATATAATATAAATAATAAAAAAACCATTCAAAGAAAAAACCATGGCGGCGAACATTGAGTGGAGTATACAGAGTGTGTGTAGCGTTAAAGAAAAAAACATGGATGCTGAAGTGAAAGAAAAAACAGAGCTACTATTGATGTATATAGGGTGTGTGCAGCGCTGAAACAAAAACACGCATGCTAACGCAAAAGAAAAAAACATGGCGTCAGTGTGTGTACAAAGTGTGACAAAATACATCATTTGAGAAAAAAAAATGACAGTTTAATGAGGCTCTAACGTTGCAACCTGCGATCCCTCAATGTGTACAGGGTCTTACATCATTCAAGAAAATAACAAGGCAGTTTAACGGAAGTGTAGCATTTCAACGTGCGATCCTAATAAAAATAGTTTTTATTATACAAGGGAAAAAAGTATTAGATTTCAGCTCGAAGTTGTATTGACTGAGAGCTAAAATCTAATATTTTTCCCGTGTGTAATACACAATTTTTTTCTGTGACGAGAAAAACGACGATTTAATATTGTTAAAATGAGATGTTTAC